>LPNX010649308.1:149852-243721 GCA_001517045.1 Pseudotsuga menziesii
GAGCGGTCACAATGTGATGTGCGGGTTCTTACCTCTTGTCTTAGACTCTCTCGCATTTGAACCACACACAACAGGAAATAAAACTAACTAAGCTATCCCTAGGGAGTGAGATTATCATTTAATGAGTAATGTATTATTGTTCATGCATTAAGAAAAATCATAGGTAGTTGTTCTTTGATTCAAAACACATAAACATGAATAGATGGATGAACAACAAGATAGCTCATTGTCTATGAAAACATTCATTACTCATAGTGGAAATTATCATAAAATAAACCAGAGAACATTCATAAAAGAACATAGGTTCAACGAGTTAGAACGATCTCATGGTTAATGAATAAAGGCTGAAAATGAAATAGTTCCCCTTCAACAACATCCATTGAACAACATTTGAAAATTCCACCAAAGCTTTCTCCAACAGGAAAAACTGTAATAGTATATTGCAAAATGAAATAGTTCCTCTTACAATGTGTTCTCACTAGTCTCACTGGGAAAAATTCCTCCCTCTATCTAACTCTCCTATACTTATACAAAAGGCAAGACTTTTGGGCTGCCCCAAATGACTTCTGAGCTTCCCCAATGTTTCATCTCCCAAAATTGTCTTATATTGAGCGCTCATACAATTTACTCTATGTTACATCTAAACAAACTGATAAAGCACTTTAGGTAGAGGGCCCTGCTTGATTATTGAGGAACTTTTTCCATGCTTGGGATTTAGATGCTATGCTTTCAAATTCAGAAGGCTCGAGAAAACGAATGTTGATTTCAAACTTTGCAGCCTGATTTTTAATCACTTCAATTCTTGTTGAGCTTAGGTGTAGTTGATCCTCAAGCAACTGTACACTGACTGCTGAATCAACCACTTCATCTTTCAATATTTGTGCATCCAGGACCTTGACTTGTTGGATCCTTTGCTCATCCTCTTGATATCTGTTCAGTAACATTTCTATGAATGGCTGATGTTTTGGAAATGCATCTAATCTCTGCTCAGGAGTCACCTGGCATCGGTTGTAAGTGATCATCAGCCTTCTGCAATACTCGGTGCAAGCTCCTCTTGTTTTCTTTACAGCCTTCTTGAACTCTTTTGTTGTGTTTATTGCAAATTCCAACAAGTCATAATCGTGCTTTAAGCCTTGCTGATCCTTTGCTGGTAAGTCTGTCAGAATCTCTTCATTGGCCTCCATCCTTCCTATCCTTCCCGTTAGGACTTACAAAATGTCCTGAGACCTATCTACAAAATACGAGGTGGTTTCCAAATTTCTTCCAATCTATTATCCACCTGCAAAAATCTGCATCTTTCTTCTTCTATGGATACCTGCAGCTGGTGCATTTTGCTTCTTTGTGTTAGGGCATGCTCTTTGAAAGGTTGAATATTGGTTTGTTGTTCCTTAGCCTCTTTCAAAGATGCTTCTAGTGAAGCAATTTGTCCCTTAAACTCTGTTGCTTGTACATGAAACTGTTTTTCTGTCTACTCCATGGTAGCCCTTTGCGTTTCCAGTTCCCCAACTTTGCTTTGCAGTTGGTCTCTTTCTGTCTTAAGGTTTTCACATGTTGTTTTCAGTTCATCCCTTTCTATATTTAGCTCCTGATAATCCTACTACACTTTTGCTAGGATATCCTGAGCATCTCTCCCTGTCTTTTCAATGGTAACTTCCAAAGACATCTTGTCTTCTTGGAGGGATTGAAGCTCTGCTTTTGAATATTTCACTTCATTACGCATGTCTTCAAACTTTCTCTTTAATCTGTTGCTTTCATCCCTCTCCTTCTTCAGAGTGTCCTTTAATTGGATAGCAATTTTCCTTGATTGCTCAAGATCTGTCATTATTCGATCTAAATTATCTTCAGAGGCATGGATTAATGCTTCTCCAGCTTGGATTGTCAGCCTTGGGTCCTTGTCTATCCCATGTACCAAGGTTTTATCAGTGACCATCATCCCCGATTGTCCACGGGTCTCCACCATTTTCTCAGTTCTTTTCACAATTCTCTTCTTTTCTCTGTCATAAAAAATGGTACTGAAATCTGGGAATTCTTCCCCTTTCTTCTGTTCAAAAGGTATTAGCCTTAATCTAGAAACAACAACCTGCCCTATATTGCTGCCAGCAGTTGTAGCAGGCTCTTGAGGGTCAGGACAATCCTGAAGGCTTGCACTTCTTGAGTGTCTGTAGGATCAAAAGTTTGTTGATCTGTTGTGGACCCTGTTAGTTTCAGACTTTTAGCCTCCTTCTTTTTTAGCTCTTCATCATCTTTCTTTTTTCTTTCTTCTTCTTATTTCTTGGCAGCTTCTTCTGCATTCTTTGTTGCTTATTGTTCATCTTTTTTCCTTTCCTCTTCTTCACTCTTAAGCCAACTCTCAGCCTCTTGTGCTAGTCTCCTAACATCTTCTTCTCTTTTCCTGGCCTCCTCTTCATCATCTTTCTTCTGCTCAGCTTGGCCCTTACCACCTTTAGTGGTGATCTTCTTTTTAAATCTTCTTTTTAATGCAGTCATATTTTTTGCATTTCTGAAAGTTTCTTCATCCTTATCCCAATGGTTTGTATATTCAAAATGCACATTGGCTTCCTTGCAATGTTTCACAACTTTGTTCTGAGAATCATTTCTATGGAAGTTCATTTCCCCAAAGTGGAAATACTCCAATTCCTGTACAAACTCATCAGCATTTTTAACTTTTGAAAACTTATAGCTTCCCAGTCTAAAAGTTATGGGAGGATAAGTTTCCTTCTTGTGCTCAAACAAAAAACTCCCTATACCATCCAAGAAAACCTATCTGACTACTTCTTTATGCACCACAAAATCCGTGGCATACTTGGGGAGCAACACAGGTGCCCTGGAGCAACCATACATTCTAATATACATCCCCTCATTGGTCAAATAATAATTAGCATACTCCTCAATGACTTTCAATGCCTCTTCAGACATACAATTGCATTCTTTCAAGAAAATCAACGTATACAAGGGCATAATAAATTGTTCACAAATTTCTTTATAATGACTGTAATATTTGTGTTCCCATAACAACTTGTAGGTTGTGTACACAGGGGTTCTGTCCCTGTCCCACATGCACCTTAGGTTTGGAAATGGCTGGGTGCATAGCATACAATCTATTAATATGGAGCTCATGTAGAACTCATATTTTTTTTGAGACACCCCTCCCAGAGTTGAAGCAATGCAAGCCGAGAAATTGTTGGACACAATGTTCACCCAGTTGAATACAGTCCCTTGGGTGGCTACACTGAAGATAATAGGAACCCATCCTAACTTAAAACTTTTGCCGTGAGCTCTTCCAAAAATTATGTTAAGCATTAACGCAATAAACCTATAAGGGGTTCTTAGAGTAGCTGTGTCATATTCCCCTAATGGCCTGGTTCGAAAATTCTTACCAGGCATCATCATTCTTTTTATTGTTTCAACCAGGTCTAGGTTAATCTCCTTCAGCCAATCTTCAGTTAGGTAAACATGGGCTTCTGGTAAGTGATAAGCTAATGATACATAACCAGGGCTGTAAGCAGCATAGCCCTGCTTGGCAGTATTGGCCAGAATCATAGTAGTCACGTCCTCCCTAGGCAGAATCCATCCAATCACTTCTGAGCATGGGAAAAGCTCAGGCCTGGTAGCTATCTTCATCAAGGCAGATTTTTCAATATTAGCATATATTTTAACTCTTCAAACCCAGTATCAGGCACCTCCTGGTTTGAAATCAGTCTGTAAATCTCGCCCCACTTGTAGTCAAGTTCCACACTAGTGGTGGCTCTAGTATCCTCATAAATGTACTCAACCTTTGTAATAATTTCCACCTTAGGATCCCCTTCAGCAATGGGAGCTTTCTTTTTCTGTATTTTCGACATCTCGTCTTTGGAAAAGTTGCCCTATCACAAAACAAAATGCCTTTAGGCTTTTCTTTTTGAGCTGTTAACCAGTATTCAAAGAATGAAGAAAAGATGTATAAGCATTTACCTTGGCCATATTTTCCATAGCTAAATCTATGTAGATGCAAAACCAGGGCTAACTAGCAAATACTTCTGCAAAAATATAGGTCCTGAAAAATCATAAGTCATGCATGCGATTAAAATCAACATGATCGACAAAAGGCGTCATAACCTCGTTAACATTTTAAAACTTCTACCAGCGATACTAAACACGACAATATGTGAAGAAAAACTAGTCTGATTAAAACTAAAACCCTCGGCGTTATCAACTTCAGTAGAATACGTTCTAACTCCCTGCTCAAAAATAAATCCCATCAAATGAGGCTGATCCTCGAAAAATGCAACCCTAATTCCAAAACACGCGAGCAACCAAATCACCAAAAAAAAAACAAACCCTCCGGCATTTCAAACAAAACCAGGGTAAACGCTCACCAACTGCAAAAGAAGGGAAAATTTCCCCCCCAGATGGCCATACGCAAACCTAGAAAAACCGGTGCAAACAGTGTAACACTCGTCTGCACCAGTTTCCTAAACAGTCGAAAAAGGTTCCAAAACTCATAACGGCTCTGCAATAATCACCAAGGAAAAACGAGAACCCCCCCCCACCCATCCACTAACTGTCAAAGTGAACACCATATATGTTGATAAACCCATACACATATGCCCATCGACCACGGTGGGAAAAACCCAACCAAGGACGAGACCCTAGTTCCAAAAACTCAAAAGAAAGGGCAAAATCATGGTTGGCCTACCTGGCAATGAGCTGTGCAGTCGACAAGGAGAATCTGAAAGCTTCCATGGTGACGCCACCCACGAATGAGCTCCCGATAGCTAGGTACAACGCCTAGTTCGAAATGACAAGGACAGCGCAGGCACGAGTACGCAGGGATAATAATATAATAATGCCCAATCCCACATATACATATATATCCCGGTGAAAACACTCGACAGAAAAACCATCACAAAACGGGCAGCGAGACAACTAAGGTATCGGTGATCAACCTACTATAGAGCCGCAATGGCGAGCGACAGAGATGCTACGAGTTCCACATTACAATGAAAACCGTCGAAGAGACACACATTAAAAAATCCCAGCATCGAAGCTTAAAATGACTATAATCTCGGACTATTAGTATGTTACAACGCCACAACGGCAAAGGCTACAAGGACAAGAGGTTCCGTAGACCAGTAAAAAAGTCTAAGAAAAAAAAAGGATTAACGTTAAGTGAACCACCAGCAAAATAAATCATACACATCGACGAAAGAAAAACTATAACGCGGAAGTTTAGTCCGCTCCAGAGCCGCAACGGCGGAACTCAAATAGACTAAGGCGTTTGAGACTGGCAGCGAACAAAAACTTATCCTCAATTCAAATGTCCAAAATGGCGCCGACAACGATAAGAACAAAAACACAAAAGCAGATCGCGGGATCGGGAAAGGTCAAAACTTCGGTCGCGGTGCTTCGCAATTTTCCATCTGAAACGTCGACAATACGAAGTACAAGTGCTCCAACAACGACGAAATAAAACACCGAAAAACAAAGCGCATCGGCTGAAAACACGATTTTGGATCGGGTCGTTATTCTATTGAGCCTCCGCAACGGTGGCTGTGTAGGTGAATACGGCCCCGATTCATAACTCAAACCACTTTCGGCAGTGAAGATAAGAAATCACCGTAAGTCACAAATTAAGTCAAAAGGCAGCATCAGCATAAAAGATATTCAATCAACAATCAACCTCAACAAATAAAACTCGCAGTAAAGGTAAGCAACCCCAACAAATTAAGCAAGACAAAATTTAAAAGGAGGGTCCCAATTTTTTAGAAATTTGGGAAATAGTTGCAGCTGCAACACCTGGGTGACTAGAATATGTCATTGCATGAATCTCCTCCACAACAATCCTCAAATTCGCAACATTAGGGATATACAGCCTATCCTTAAAGGTAAGAATTCCTTCTTCTTCCAGATGGTAACCCTTATACTTATTCCTATCGTTTCAGGTTATGCAAGTTGTCATTGACCTATTGATAATGTTCATCTTTAGCAATAGAATTGACAATTATTTTCCTCATGTGTATCTAACATACATTAAGGGATGCCACACGCATTGTGAGCATCTTCCTATTGAGTGCATCATCCACCTTTCTCTCATGGGGTATTCACTTAGTAAAACCATGTCATGGCGCCTTCGTTCATTGGATATCAAAGAATACGCCTATTTTAATTAGATATTGATCATTACTTACAAAAATCCTTTTGTTGATCCCCCCTCCCAATACATATTTGAAATTTAAAAAACCTTATTTTTACAATATATTCCTTATTTTTACTAGAAACCCCTTTTTATACCCCCCCAATACCTATAAACCCCCCATACACTATTCCCCGCCCCCCAATACCTACAATATATTGACCTTGTTTTTTACAATAAAAAAACCCCCTTTATGAATGAACGTGATAAGATATTGCTCAACAAGGTGAATCCCCATTGATTCATCTCCTTTCCTTTTATGTTTTTTTATTTTGAAGTAAATTTCACACATGAAATAGCCATCTAGTTTTCATGGCATTAACTGTTGGTTGTTCAAACAATTATCTTAAACCGCAATTATCTATTCTAAGCTCGAATTTCCTACCCATCAGATAGTGTCTCCACATCCTCAATGAATGCACTATGGCATCAAGTTCTAGATCATGAGTAGTGTAATTCCTCTCATGCTCCTCTAGATTCCATGATTCATAACATACCACATAATTTTCCTACATGATAATTCCTCCCATGCCCTAGTTGCATGTGTCGGTCCATACCACGAAATATTTTTGTGGGTCTATAATTCTCAAAATTGGTGCACTGGTGAGAAGCTTCTTCAACCCCTAGAATGTGTCTACACTTTCTATTTCCATTCGAATTTAATTCCCTTCTTCGACAAATAAGTGATCGTGTGTGTGATCTTGGAGAATACCTCGATGAATATCCTATAATAATAGGAAAGGACCATAAAATACATCATTTCTATCACATTCCTCAGAGATGACCAATTCATAATTGCTTCAATATTTGAGCAATTGAAAAACCATTCTCAAATTCTCCTTGTGATCTTTCTTGTTCTTAGAGTAAATGAGAATGGCATCCAAGAATACCAACACAAATTCATCCAAATATTGACTGAATGCATTGTTCATGAGGAATATTAAAGTAGTTAACTCATTGGTGATACTGAAAGGTGCGACCCTAAACTCATAATGGTCATATCGCATTCTGAAAGTTTTCTTATGGATATCTTCTTGTTTGATTATGACCTGATGGTGACGTAACATCAAGTTGATCTTCGAAAACACCCTTACCCCTCTCATTTGATCAAAGAGGTCATCAATTCGAGGCAATGGCTACTTGTTCTTCATTATGGATTTATTCAACTATCTATATTCAATACACAACCTAAGCATATCCCTTATTTCTTCTTCACAAATAAGATAGGTGCTCCCCATGGAGACACACTTGGCCTAATGTATCTCTTTCCAACAATTCTTGCAACTACATTTTTAAGCTCCAACAACTCAGGAGCGCTCATCCTGTAAGGTGTCTTAGAAACTGGTACATCTCATGGCACAACATGAATTATGAAATCAATGTCCCTCTTTAGAGAGAGTCTTGGCACTTCAGAAGGGAATACATCCCTAAATTCTTGCAGAATTTTATAACCCTCTATTCTCACAACTTCCTTTTCTACTATTTTGTGTACATGGGATGCATACAATTGACAAAATTTTCTGGAAAACTTCTTCAATTGCATGGTTTAAATATTCCTAATAGAAACATCCTTTGGAATTCCTCTTATTTTTATAGGGTTTCCTTCTTCATTAATTCACTCAAATATATTGTTGTAGAAGTCCAGCTTCGCTATGTATGCTTCCAACCAATCCATTCCAATAAGAACATGATAGGAACCAAGTGGTAAATGTTCAAATCTTCCCTTGTAAATAGGTTCCCATTCATTTCCAATGGACAACTCTTCACTTGCTCACTGGCTTTTCTCTTGGTTCTAGTGTCTAGTTGAACTAGCCATGATCTACCATGCTTTGTTTTATTAAAAGCACAAAGCTCAACCATTCTAGGAGTGGTGTAACTGTGAGTAGAGCCAATTTCAATCAAAATATAAATATATTGCTTGGATATCTTACCTTCAACTTCAACCACATTTAATTTACGGTCTTCTTAACGGTCCTCTAGCTCTGCATAAATTATGGGAACAGACTTTGCTACCTAGCACACAATTTCAGCCTATTGGCCAAATTAAACTTACTTCCCACTGCCATCTCGATGTGGTAAATATCTAACCCTATGGTATTCTCCACATAACCAATATTTAAATGGTTCTCTCTAGTCTCTTGTATTGTCTCCCAACATCCTAGTTGGTTTATCCATACCTTTTGGTGGTTGTCTCTATTGATTTTTGAACCGAGGAGGCTTAAATGCCCCTTTCCTTTTGTCAAACCTCTCCTTCTTCTTGTCCTTCCAAGCCTTCCAGAATTTTGGCTTGCTTTTTTTTTTCTTATAACCTTACTTGGCCTTCCTTATGGCTTCATCTATATTTCAAGGCTCATCAAACTCAATTCTATCCCTATAGTATTGGTAAACCACTGAGAAGACGTTGAATCTTAACTTTATTGTCTCTAATATATATGACATAAATCAACAGCTCCAAGAACTTATTGATATATTCTTCCATGGTCAACTTTCAAAAATTCAACTCAAGGAATTCCTTGATTTTTCCATCATAGTACTTATCAAAGAGGTATTTTTGTTGAAGTACTTCTTGAGTTCTATCCACACAATCCTCCTTTCACTAGTCTTCTTCACCTATTGAAGGTGATCCCACCATATGGAAGCTCTTCCATTCATATTGGATATCTTCACCCTTTCCTTCATGTTTCTTGAGTATTCTTTGACTCGGAAATACTTCTTCATCCCAAAAATTCAAGCCTTAACTTCCCTAGAGACTTTGATTAACCATCAAATGTAGGTGGCTTCGCCTTCCTAAACACTATGTGAGAGTTTTTCTTTGATATCCTTGTAATACCCCTATTTTGACCCTTAGAATGCATTGGCTTTATATGTAAATATTGTGTATATGTGATGTATGATTCCTAGTGTGGAGCTCAAGGACAAGGCCCCGCTAGTGAATGATTGGATTTTAAAAAGGCAAGTATTTCATATTTTGGTAGCCATGTGCTAGTAAACCATGAAAAATTGTAAAAGCATGTAAATATTTTTAATGCAAATAGAATACCAAGAGATGGCTATGGAAGAAACTAAAATGAGGGGGTTGTTTGTATCCACTAGGGAGAGGTGAGGAGTTGTGGGATTGAATCCTATGTTGCCAAATCTCATATTGAGAACCCATCTTGACTAACTATGCTAACATTTATTTATTTTGTAAGAGGGTAGTTGAGAAATCAGCTCATGAATTAATGGAGCATGGGAAAAACCCATAAATTCATATGGGCATGGGCATGGTTTACTTGACCCATAAGTCATTTTTTCCTCATAGGAATTCATTTTCCACCATCCCATTTCCATTGTTGAAGAACCATGTTACAATTCTAAGCAAGTTATGCATTCCCAGTTGTGGAAAAACCAGAAATCGAAACTTGGGAAGAATCCACGTTTCGAAGGCTAAAAATTCACAGAAATACATGTGAGGAATGAAATCTAGCGGGGAATTCATAGGCATAAACCATAGGGAGAAATTGAGAGTGTCAAAAGCCCAAAACCCCATAGGAAGACCCATATTTGGAATCCCAAAAGTAGAATCCATGATTGACATTCACGTGGAAATAATTTGGAAAAATACAAGAGTTGATCGAAGTGGAATTGAGATTAGAGTTCGAAATTGCTTGATAAACCAAGTGAAGGAAAGAATCTCTATAGGTTTAGTATCTTGGACTTTTCTATGCCCACCCTGAAGAGAAATGGAGGGAAGGGGTTCCTGAGGTATTGTGTAACAGAGAAGAGGACCTTCCTTTTGTTGGGTGTGCTAGGTATTGTGGGTGTCAAGGTTTTCTGAAGCCAAATTGATATGCATGCAGTTCTATGGTTGATCTCAATTTCTTAGATATCTCCTTCCATGCCTCCCTACTTGCTTGACAAACCGAGTTATGTGTTGACTTAGCATGAATGTTTTTCTTTATGGATGTGAGTGAGCCTAAGTAATTCATCCTTAGTGTATACATGGCCCATCTTGGGGGTGGTCTCTCAACTAAAAGAATATAGGCTGGACAAAGACCTATGGTTGGGTGAAATGTTGCTCTTCCATAGACAGTTTCTTGGGAAATTTCAATTAAAATATAAGTTTTTACTTACGTATCTGATTATGCCTAATTTATGTTTTATGAATGATTGTTCATTGTGTTAAATTGAATGAGTTGACCCAGTATGAATTGTTCAATTAGATGTCTGTGAATAGCATGAAAATTAATTATTGTTGTTCATGGTTTTATTGTTACGACTGTGAATAGCATGAAAATGAATTATTGGTGTGCATGGTTTTATTGTTATTCCTGTCATGGGTATGTTGGCATAAGCATGAGGTAAGTGTGCATTGATAGAGTTTAATTTCGTTGTGTATGTTTAATATGACTTGCACATGCATTTAGATGTTAATAAATGTGTAATATGGCCATGGGGAGAAATTTATCACCCCGCATATCATTCATGCCCCCCTCTGTTGGTTGGAATAATGGGTGGGGATGTGACAGAGTGGTGTCATAGTGAATAGTTGTAGCACTGGGGTTACTTGGGCTAGAATCCACACCTATAGACATAAAATCATAATTGCACAAGTAATGCTGACAAGTATTTAGTAAAACCGTGGGTTAAAATGATGGCCAAAAATCAAAATATTCATATGTTTCAGAGGAGCATGGCCTTGCATATAGATCGTCGAGATATTTCCAACGAAGTTTGTTTAATAAAAAATGGACTTCGGACGTGAAAGATATCGATAGAATAAGTTGTAAGTAACATGAGCATCATTTCGACTTTCAACTTTCGACATCAGAATCAGAATGGTGGAAGGCCTGTCGATTGTTACAATTTGGATAGTACCGATGTGTCGATGTTGAAGTGTCAATGTCGGGATCAGTAGGTTGTTCATGGAAGGATCATTTTGTTGATGCTAACGTCAAAGCGTTGACATCGGGGTGTCGATGATGGAGGTAGGGGACTGGCACTGCATAGTAGCTTAGTGGTGGAGTTCCGACTTCCAAATATCGACATACGGAATGTAGTTGTAGGAGTCGAGAGGTCAGATTAGTATTATTTGGAAGTTGTTCTGCAGTGTCGACGTCCAACTACCAACGTACGGAAGATAGTAGTCGGAGTTGAGAGTTTGGAAAGGCTTTATGGAGGAGTTATTTTGCACTTTCAATTTCCAAATCTTGATGAACGGATGATAGTAGTCGGAGTCAAAAAGTTGGAAATGGCTCGTTATAGATCAATTTTATGTTCCAATTTTTATTTTCGATTGGAAACGTCGGAAAGGGTTGGAAAAAGTTGAGATCGGCACATTGGGGTTGGAGGAAAAAAAGTATAGAGCCCAAGATTTATTTTTGATATAGCAAGAGAATTTAAACTTAAAATCGGAGGAGACCTGAGGCATTCAAAATCCATTAACAAATGTAACAAAACACAAGTGAGAAGACTGAGCCCATCTTGCTCCAATTTGACTAAAATTTTGAATTAGTGACTTTTACTAATCAGTATCCCGAGGCCCGATGGGAGCTCGGTTGGGGTCAAAATTGTTACGGTATGGTCATAGACCATGCATGTAATTAATTCTAGAATATTGGAGCCAAATTAAAAAGGGTGTGAAATTGGGGTGTGAAAGAAGGCCAAAAAGCACTATGGGTCGGAGCACCTTTTAGGGATTTTGAAAATCTTGAAGGAGGTAAAAGTGACCCTAGATGTCGAAACCAAGAAAAATTTTGAACTAAACATTTTACCTACTCATTAAAATAGATATTTTCCATTAGAAATAAATTTCCCAAATTTTTTTGGTTTGGGAGATAGCCAATTTAGGTGAAATTTTGTAATTTGGGAAAAAGTGAAAAAGTCAAAAGTAGTCAAACCCATAATTTTATAGTGGTTGACTGGTGGATCGAGTCAGAGATATAAAAGTTTTAGTGTGACCCTTTTCATATGAACTAAAATTTCTCGGTAGAAAAAAATTTCTTAGTTCTGTCCATATTTACTTCTACAAGCAGCCAAAGTTGGCCTCTAAGGCTAATTGCACCTATGGAAAAAGTACAAAATTGGGCAAAAATCGACATTTTTGAAAGAATGTAAATTCCATATACGAGATCGGAATGAACAATGAATAAAGGATTTGGAACTATTATAAAGAGGTAAACAATGGTGCACAATCAGAATTTGAATGAGGGACTCATATGTCTTAGATAATTGAGCAGAAAAGTGCCTCTAACCTTGTTTTGACAAAAAAAATTGTCAATTAAGGGCAATTTCTAGAAATGCATAAATGGAACAAAAGAAAGCATAAGAACCCTGTGAATAATTCGATGAGACTAATTATAGTCAAAATATAATTTTTATGTGTCATTTCATATATTACTAATATGTCTAATAAATATCTCTATGATGCACAATGTTTGTAGTTGATAATCTTTGAATAGTTGTAGCAGAAGGAAACATGCAAAGGGATAGAGTCTCCACAAGAAAATGGTAACCATGAATGATGCTCATGATCCCTATGAACATGATTAAAATGTATTAGGAAAAAATATGTAAGAGGAAAACACTGAGACTGAATCCAATGGGAGGAGAGAGCAAATCACTCCTCATACTTTGGTTGAAACCATGATAAGTTTCAATGAAAGATTGATGAAGGCTCAGGAAGAACATAATCAAATCAATGTTTCTATTTTTCATATCCTTAATTATATGAAGCAAAGGATAAACCTTAGGTACGTTCAATCCAAACAATGTGGGCCAAGAAGGAGAAAATACAAAGAGTCGCTCTAGAGGACACTCTAAGAAGAGAACATTCAGTCCAAGAAATGGTTCCTCGAGAAGGAAACATAAGGTATCTTTGCCAATATATTCTTTTAGTAGGTCATGTGATTCTGGAGGTTCTCGAAGTATCCCAAAGCGTACTTCTAACATATTTGAAAGAAGAAGGCATTTTAAAAATATTCCACAAGGAGAATTTAGAAAGGAAAGGCCTCCCACATTTGATGGGGAAAGTAAGACAAGTTAAAAGGCAAAGCATGGCTTCTTTGGATGAATAAATATTTTAGATTTCATGATTATAATCATGAAATGAAAAGTCCAGAATTTTTATTTACAATCTAAATGGTAGAGATTCAATTTGGTGGGAACACCTCATGCAAGTAAAAGGAATCGAGGAAAGAAGGATCACCTAGGAGTGATTTAAGAAATATTTCAAGGAAAAATACCTATCTACTAGGTATTATGACAACAAGAGGAAGGAGTTCAAAGAAATAAAATTGGGACAAAAATCTATGGAAGAACATGTCCATAAATTCTTAAAATTGTTGAGGTATGTGGATTAGAGCAAAGATGAAAGAGTAAAAATACAATGCTTCCTTGGAAGTCTACCCCAAATTTTTTGAGATAGGATTGAGTTTGTTAATACACCAAATATTGATGAATCCATTAGGATGACAATGCATTAATATGAGCATAGAAATGGAAAATCGTGATCCATCCAACATGGATGGGAAAGACAAAAGGGAGGTTTGACCAAAGGAGAATTGAATTCAAGCCATCATTTAAAAAACAACCAAGAAATTTCCAACAAGACCAGCAAAGCCAATAGTAGTGACAAATAAAGGGCCAAGGGACCACTTCAGTGTTGGGGATTTGGAGAGACCCACATGGTTAAAGACTGTCCACATCGAAAAGAGAACACTTGAGTCTTGCATAACTTAGAAGCAGTAGTTACAGTGGAGGATATGGAAAGAGAAACTCCCCATATTTATGCAGTGTTAGATAATTATCAAGCAAACCATCAATCAGTAGTAGTGGAAGTTGGAGGTAATATTTCTAAGAGATCCATTTCTATTTTTATTGATCCAGGATCTACTCATAGTTATGTTTCTCCAAAAGTGGTTGAAAGTTGCTCTCTTGGAAAAGAAAAACATAATAAGGAGTGGTTTTTTCAATTAGCCATAGGAACAAAAAGAAAGGTGAGTGAAGTAGTGATGGATTGCCCCATAGAGTTGAATGGACTCCTCACAAAAGAAAATTTAAATGTCCTACCATTAGGATCCTATGATGCTCTTATTTGTATGGATTGGTTGGAAAAGCATAGAGCCAAGGCAGATTGTTATGAAAAAGTTATTTAATGCATTGATGAAGAAGAAAGGCCAAGATTGGTAAGAGGAATTCCCAAGCAAGTTTCCGTAAGGCAGATTTCAATCTTACAGTTAATAAATTTTTACAAGAAATGTTGTCAATTATATGTAGCTCATATATTAGATTCTATATAGTACAAAGGCCCAAATATATAATATTATACATTGTTGCAAGAGTTCAAATATGTGTTTCCAGATGAAGTGCCAGGACTACTACCAAAAAGAGACATTGATTTTACAATCAATCTTGTTATAGGGTTAGCACCAGTGTCCTTAGATCCTTACAGAATGAGCATGCTAGAATTGGTAGAGTTAAAGATGCAGCTACATGAATTAATGAACAAAAAGTATATAATACCAAGTGTGTCTCCATGGGGAGCACCAGAGCTATTAGTCAAGAATAAAAAAGGTACTTTAAGGGTGTGTATTGATTAAAGGAAGCTAAATAAAGTGACAGCCAAGAATAAGTACACGTTGCCCAAAATTGATGATTTGTTTGATCAAATGAAGGAAGCCAAATTGTTTTCAAATATAGACTTGAGGTTCAGTTATCATGAAGCGAGGACAAAGGAATAGGACATTCACAAGACATATTTTTGTACAAGATATGGCCATTATGTGATCACAGTGGTGCCATTTGATTTTACTAATGCACCCGCCACATTCATGTGCCTCATTAATAGTGTTCATAGCAAGTATTTGGATAAATTTGTGTTGGTATTCTTGGATGACATTCTTGTTTATTCAAGGAATAAAGAAGAGCACCAAGAATATTTAAGCATAGTGTTACAAATTATTATAGAGCGCCAATTGTATGCAAAGCTAAGCAAGTGTGAATTTTATCAAAGAAAGGTACGGTATTTGGGCCATGTTATTTCGGAAGAAGGAATTGCGGTTTATCCAGAAAAGATTGAATCCATAATGGATT
Organism: Pseudotsuga menziesii; assembly: GCA_001517045.1. Classification (NCBI taxonomy): domain Eukaryota; kingdom Viridiplantae; phylum Streptophyta; class Pinopsida; order Pinales; family Pinaceae; genus Pseudotsuga; species Pseudotsuga menziesii. Next base: position 165,097 of record LPNX010649308.1, read on the forward strand.
GTCCTACTCCTAAGAATGTTATCGATGTTATATTTTGTATGGGTCTTGCAAGAAACTATAGAAGGTTCGTTGAAGGATTCTCTAAGATCTCTCATATGATTGCATCGCTACAAAAGAAGAATGCAAAGTTTCTATGGTCTAAAAAATGTGAACAAAGTTTTCAGCAGTTGAAAACGTTACTTACCAATGCTCTTGTTTTGAATATTGCAAATCCAAAGAAGAATTGTGTAGTGTGCATGGATGCTTGGATTGAAGGATTAGGTGGACTGCTTATGCAAGAAGGCTTTGTTATTTTCAATGAGTCAAGAAAATTAAAAGAGCATGAAAAGAATTATGCAACTCATGATTTTTAACTAGCAACCTTAGTACATGCTCTTAAGATGTGGAGACATTATTTGTTGGGAAGAAGATTCGATCTTAGGATAGACCACATGAACTTAAAGTATTTTTTGACCATCCAAGCTTGAATTCTAGGAAATCTAGATGGCTGGAATTCCTATGTGAATTTGATTTTGAAATTAAGCATGTAAAAGAGAAAGAGAATAAGGTCACAAATTCCCTTAGCAGAAAATTTCATATAGAAGCATTAAGTATATGCAAATCAGATTTGATAACAAGAGTACTTGAAGCCAAAAATAGTGATGAAACTTACCTGAAATTTAAATAAAGATTGCAGCAGGGAAAAATAGATTAAAAATGTGAAGGATGCCAGCTCGAAGAAGATGATCTTCTTCTTTAGAAAGGAAGACTATACATTTTGAATTGTGTAGACTTAAAGAAGTTGGTAATGGATGAATTTCATCAAATGCCATACTCTAGACATCCAAGGAATCAAAAGACAATAACAGCAGCAAGAAAGAAACACTTTTGGCATGGAGTGAAGAAGGATATAGCAGAATACATTGCTCAATTTAAAAAATTCCAACAAGTCAACGTAAAGCATCAACACCCAACAAGACTATTGCAACCTTTGCCCATTCTGGAATGGAAGTGGGAAATAATTTCTATGGACTTTATGACATGTTTTCCAACAATAGTGAAGAAGCATGATTCAATTATAGTCATGGTGGAAAAGCTATCAAAGGTAGCTCATTTTGTTCCTGTCAAATCCACTCATAAAGAAAGTGATATATCGAATATTTTCATGAAGTAGATATTCATATTGCATGGATTTCCTATGGAAATAGTTTCAGATCGAGATGAAAAATTCACATCTAAATTTTGAAAATGGTTATTTCAGGAGTTGGGAACTCGACTGAATTTTAGTGTAGCATATCACTTCAAACAGATGGTCAAACCAAGAGGGTGACTCAATTTCTTGAATACACGTTGAAAATGTATGTGAAGGATAAACCATCCAAGTGGGAGGATTACCTTCACTTAGTATAATTTGCATGCAACAATGGACATCAAGCATCATTGGGAATGAGATTATTTCAAGCATTATATGGAAGGGGATGCAAAACTCCGGTAAATTGGGATAGTCCAGTGAACAGGATAGTGCTTGGGTCATAAATTCTCAAGAAAATGGAACAAAAAATTGTTAAGACCAGACAAACTTTAAAGGCAACCCAGGAAAGACAAAAGAGTTATGCATATTTGAAAAGAGTGCACAAGGAATTTAAAATTGGGGATCATGTTTATTTAAGAATAAATACAAGTGTTGGGCCTCGAAATTGTCTTTTATGATGGTTTTATTTACATTAATTTTCGACCTATTTACTGTAATTTAATACATCTATGTTTAATAAGGTTGTCTTTTACTCTGCTTTATTAATTAAAATCTCGTAAATGTAAAATAAGACAAATGTGTTATTTTTATGTATTAAATGTAGTATTTTGCAAATAATAGGCATTCTGCACTCCATTCAGCCCCTTCTTTCAGTCCTAAGTTCTGAATTAGATTTGATTGCATGTTACTTTACTGGTTTGGCTTACCCGTTTCTTCCGATCCTACATGTGCAAATTGAAACCATGAAATAATCATCAACTTTAAAGTAATAATGTTTAAAGTAATAAGGTAATCATTAGCTTTAAAGAATTGGTTTAACTTTAAGATGAAATTATTTAAAGTGATAATGTTTTCATGCCATATAAAGTAACACATAAAACTTATTAAAAAGTGGTAAATATTAATTATTTGTTTAATACATTAAATCATGGCAGCGCACCTCACCTTGCATTTTATCATGCTCATAAAACATTTAAATTATTAATCCACCTTTCTTTAATATTATGTGTGTCATTTAACTATATCACATAGTTTCATACATAGTAACTTTATGGTATTACGTTGTCTTCTTTATTCAACATAACTATTTATTATATATGTGCAGGCCATAAAGTAATGCACACATATTGGAGGATTAACACATGCATCACGTGAGGGAGGCAAGCAACAAGAATGGCACACTCAATCAATGGAACTCAGCCACAGTTCAACAATATAGAACCCAACCATCAATTTGGCCAACAAACTAGCATAAAATCCGCTCAAAATCCGGATTTATGAACAAATCTTAGTTACAAGTCATCCAGACGTTCATCCAGACCACATGTTTTTAACAGATTATTGATTTTCAGGCTAGATTTGCAGGCAAACAGAAGCGAAATTGAAAATTTTGGCACATGGGTTTTGTGCAGAATAGGCCCATTTCGGTCATTGCAAGGAATTTTCGCCAAATTCATAGCCATTTGGGAGAACATAGTGGTTCTTTGAAACCAACTTTTTCAGAAATTATGGTTGGCCGTTTTCTAAATTCGTGGGTAGTTGTTACAGCAGTAATGAACCTCTAATTTTAGCAAGAGGTGGTCAACCTGATCTCCATTGTAATCATCTTATAAATACCTCTTTGGTTTTGAAGAAGAGGGGAGAAAACTCTTTGTAAAACTTTGCCTTAGTTTAATAAAAAGTCTCTATTTCAGCTGTTGATGATCGGTGACCGAGTAGCGTAGGAACGCAACCCCTGATTGCAGAGAAGGGCCCCTCAACAACTAGAGGTTCTATTTGTGTATATGCATCAGTTTCTTTTTACGTTTGTAGTTAAGTCATTTTGTTTATATATATATATATATATATATTGCATTTTCATGTAAGTTATGTAGGTGACACTTTGTTGTTTATTTCCTACGTTTTTATGCAATTTTCCACACGGTAGGCCATTCGTCCCTCTATGTAGACTGCTTTTCAGCCTTCTGTTCGTCCCTCTGTGTAGACTGTTTTTCAGCCTTCTGTTCGCACCTTATTGCAAATTGTTTTTCAACCTTTTGTTCGCACCTTACTGCAAACTGTTTTTCAGCCTTCTGTTTGCAACTTAATACAGACTGTCGTTCAACACTTTATTCGTACTTAGACATAATTTTAATTCATTTTCAGAATTTTTAGTATTTTGTTTTTGCATAAATAATTAGCTAGGGTATATGTTAATTTTCTATCATTTCACCATGTTATGTAGCTAGTTGGGATTCAAATCCACCTCTAACAATTCATATTTAGTTCTATATTAACACATAGAATAATTATTTCAGTTTTAATGATGATAAAATCCATTTATATTCAACCTATATTTTACTGTTTAAGTGAAAAATAGTTCTGGTTTGAATAGAAGCAACATAGTTTTATTTTTGTTTATGACTTAGATAGTTTATGAGTTACTTTCATTTGTTTTCATGCCTAAAACCTAGATTAGCTTAAGCTTGTTTAAAATGTTGTCATATAATTTGTTAAATATTAGTTTGTCTCATTTCTGAAATAGGTTTAGCATTCTATTTTCATTTTTCATTTGAGTCCATAATCAGTCTTCCATTTTCAATTACATAGCATTTCATTGTCTTAGGCTTTGTTAGTTTTATTTCTTCGAGTTATTTCATTTCAGATTAGTACTTAGTTTCAAATTCAAGCTTAATAAGTTCATTTAGATTTTAAAGATGTATTGGTTTTCACCATTTTAAAGTTTGATGCTAAAAGTTCACATAACCTAGTTTAGTGTAAGTTTAATTTTCAAGTTGTAAATCAGTTGCATGAACTTTTTATGATTGGTTAACATTCTTTAGTTTATGGTATAGTTTGCTGAAGAGGTAGAGTAGAAGTATTTTGTTTTTTTTGTTGTAGGTTTGCTTACATATTGAATATATTTCCAGTTATTGTTTTGTACTTAGTTTTAGGTTTGATTATAAAGCTCCAAGTTTAGTTTGCTTTGATTAGTTTATTGTTTTGCAACGCATTTATTTACGCTTGGTCTTTAGAATAATATTTGCTTTGCTTTCTACAAATCCACAGTTACTTGTTTTGCTTTCTACGAATTTGCAATTAAATAATTCATTGATTTCCATAACTCAGTTGCACTTGCATTCTTAGATAAGCATTTACTTATGCATACATGGAATAGTCTCCAATTTATAATATAGATCAGATAATTTTCTGCAAGTAGTTAGTTTTGCTCTCATTAGTTAAATCACTTTCAGACCAAGCGATTGCTTTCTAGAATAGATTAGCATAGCGTTAGACTAGTTTGAATCTTAGTTATTAATCAGTTTCCTGCCTTTATAGAATACATTAGATTAGATTTGAAATTATAGTCACTTTTCAAGTTCTTAGTTAATTTCCTGTTTTCATAGATAGATTAAATTCTTGCATTTGAATTATGAAAGTCGTGCATGTAGATTAAAATCATATAGTTGCATGTTATCGCATTCACATCTTTAGTTAGCTTAGGTTAGTTCAAGCCTTCAATCCTTCACATATAGTGTTTGCATCTCACAAGCTCCCTCCCAGGGTTGACAATTAAGTCTTGAATTAAATAGTGCATATTTTACCCAACAACAAGGAAAAGTTCCCTAAAGTTAGGAAGTTGTGCCAAGATGGCACCAAGATATTATGGGCCAATTGAAATCCTTGATAGGATATGAACAGTTGCACATAGGATTGCATTTCCTTCTAACATGAGAGCTCATAATTTTGTCCATGTTTCTTTGCTTAAGAAATGTGTACATGACCCTAATCACTTAATCGATTGGAATGTGATACATGTGGAACCTGAGGAAGAGTTCCAAGTGGAACCTATGCACATCCTCTACAAGAAGGTGGCATTACTCTGAAACCGAGCCATTGTATAGGTAAAGGTGCAATCAAAGGACCTTGGTCCCGATGAGGCTACATGGGAGCTAGAATAAGCCATGAAAGAGGCATACCCATTTTTGTTCAGGTTTTGAAAACATCGAGGACGGTGTTGATCTGAGGGGGAGGGGAATGTAATACCATCATTTTGACCCTTAGAATGCAATGGATTTATATGTAAATATTGTATATATGAGACGTATGATTCCTAGTGTAAAGATCAAGGGCAAGTCCCTGCTAATGAATGCTCAGCTTTTAAAAAGGCAAGTATTTTATATTTTGTTAGCCATGTGCTAGAAATCCATAGAAAATTGTAAAAGCATTTAAATATTTTTAATGCAAATAGAATACTAAGAGTTGTCTATGGTAGTAACTAAAATGAGGGGGTTGTGTGTATCCACTATGGTAAGCGGTTGTGGGATTGAACCTTGTCTTTCCAAATTTGATCTTGGGAACCCATCTTGACTAGCTATGATGACACTTATTTTGTTGTAAGATGGTAGCTGAGAAATCATCTCATGAATTAATGGAGCATGGGAAAAACCTAGAAATTCGTATAGATGGGTGTGGGCATGGTTTACTTGACCCATAAGTCATTTTTCCTCATGGGAATTTATTTTCCATCGTCCCCATTCCATTGTTAAAGAATCAGACTACAATTTTGAGCAAGTTATGCACTCCTAGCTGTGGAAAAACCAGAAATCACAACTTCGAAAGAATCCACATTTTGAATTTCCAAAAACGTCCATAAATTCATCTGAGAAGTGAAATACAGTGGGGAATCCATAGACATAAATCCTAGGGAAAAATTGAGAGTGTCAAAATCCTGAAAATCCGTAGGAGGACCCAAAATTGGAAGCCTAAAAGTGGAATTTTGTGATTGACAGTCACATGGAAGGAATTTAGAAAAATCCATGTGGATTGAAATGAGAGTGATATCATAGGGTCATAATTGCTTGATAAACCTAGTAAAGGCAATAATCTCTATAGGTTTAGTATCTTGGACCTTTCTATGCCCACCCTGAAGATCACTAGAGGGAAGGGGTGCCTAAGGGACTGTGTAACAGAGAAGGGGACATTCCATGTGTTGGGTGTGGTAGGTATTGTCGGTGACAAGGCTGTTTGGAGTGAAATTGAGATTTATGTAGCTCTGTAGTTGAGCTTGTTGGGTTATATATCTCCTTCCCTGCCTCCCTAATTGCTTGACAAACCCATTTGTGTGTTGACTTAGCATGAATGTTTGTCCTTATGGTTGTGAGTGATCATGAGTAATTCATCCTTAGTGGATACATAGACCAGATCAGGAGTGGTATCTTAGCTGAAATAATATAGGTTGGACAAAGACCTACGGTTGGGTGGAACAATGCTCTTTTATATCCAATTGCTCGGTCAATTTCAATTAAAAGATAATTTTTTATTGATGTCTCTGACTATGGATAATTTTATGTGCTATGAATGGTAGTTCATTGTGTTAAATTGAATGAGTTGACCAAGCATGAATTCTTCAATCAGATGCCTGTGAATAACATGAAAATGAATTTATTTTTTAGCATGGCTTTATTGTTATGCTTGTGATGACTATGTTGGAATAAGCATGTTGTGTGTGTGCATTGATAGAGTTTACTTATGTTGTGTATGTTTAATATGAATTCGCATATGTCTTTATATGTTAATAAATGTGTAATATGGCCATGGCGAGAAATTTATCAAACTCGCATATCGTTCATGTCCCCCTTTGTTTGTCGGATTGATGGGTGGGGGCGTGACAATTCTCTTCCTTTTTTTTCTTGTGAGAAGAGGACCTTGAATCTTTAGTTGAGTCTTCAATATTAGAGGACTCGCTAGAAGATATTTTTGGAGTACATAACCTTCCTCTAGATGCCCTTCTCGAATTATGGGACTTCTTGCTCTTTGACTCATTTCTTGAGTGTTTTCCTAAGTGAAATGAGTTAGACTTTGGAGCATAGTTCTTTTCAACTAATTCTACTCTTCTTGGGATCTAATTAGCTTCTCATCGTCTGCTTTACAACTTTACAACTCCACTATTAGGCTCCTCATGGTTTCTGCAATATTTGAGAGAGTTACTTGATTTCTCTTGTCATTGGACTCTATTTTTCTTAACCTGAATATTTTCCCCCACAACATATGTTTCAGTTTCCTAGGGATCCTGGGCATCTTCCATGATAATGAGATTCTAGGATTAATAAGATGAAGAATCTCAACTTGCACAATATCGAATGTTGTCACCGATGGGATACTGAATCTGCTAAAAGTGTTTGTGTAATCAAATCTATGAAATTCATTCCTTTATTTCAAGAATTTATCCACATTGACGATTTCTAGTACATTTATAGTTACAAGCACTTTCTTATCAAAATTTTGGAACATCAAAACCACCCCTTAAAAATATAAATGCATGCATTTTCCTCTCTTTTATAAGCTTCCTATCTACTGTAAACATGAGTGATTCTAACTTTAGAGTAAAAAGTTACGGCCCTTCCAAAATCATCGAATTCAACCATATTTTGCACTCTTCCAACATCTTGAATCGATGATTCGGATCAACTAGCCAAAAGTAATGCAATTCAATCTGGATCGTTCATAGTAGAGGTACCTTCATTATCTCTTGTGCACCTTAACTTGCATGGATTTCCATGATCTTCTCTTGGAACTTGTGCGATCTAATCTGAGTCGTTTGCGGCCATACCCATATACTATGGCACAAACAAATTCTCTATGAGTGGACAGTCTACGGCATGCCCACATGGTTGGTCCATGTCTTGCTCACCGGGCTAAGAAATTTACACCCAGTAGATCACCTTCCCATCGTTATCCTATGCACAAGTAATGGATGCGTCATGGATTACAACCATTGTTCTGGGCACATCCGGCCTCTCATGATCCAAAAATATACTCAAATATTATTGGCTATCTAACATTATTCGTCGGCCCTTTTTTTGTGCCACCTTTAAGTAACTCCAACACAAAGCTTCGATGTGTTGATGTGTGTTCTTCGTGGACATTCTCTTCGTGACATCTTAAGGAAAATCTGACCATGCACTAATTTCTATTGACATGTGCCCCATTGAGGCTCGCCATTGAAATTTCCCATCAAGACTTCTGGTTGTGACACCGTAAAATAACTCTAACATAAAGCTCTGATGTGCCACCACATGTCTCGATCAGGGTTTCCTATTGGACTTTCCCTTCGTGGTACCTTAAAACAAATCTAACGAGCTGACATGTGTCCTTGCTAGGATTTTTCGTCGAAATTTCCCTTGGTTTTATCTTACGACAACTCTAATGCAAAACTGAGAAACGCCGACATGTATCCTCTTTCAAAATTTTCTATCGGACCTCCTATCTGTGACACTGTAAATTAATTACAATGTAAAACTTTGAAACATCAACACATGTTCTATTGGGACTTCGCCATCTATCCTTCTTTCCTAGCAAATTTCAACAAATTTGCCATGCAGATCTCGAGATGTGATCAGACCAAAACTCTCGAGGTTCCTCTCGAGTGCCACTAATATCAACTCTGATATAGAACTTTGACAACCATTAGGATCCTTCTACTTGTCGACATGGCGGGGTTCAGTTATCAAGGTTTTCTCTCAAGTATCACCAATCTCACCCCCGATACACTACAATGACACCCTCTTAATTGTTTCCACATGTCGTCCTCTAATTCTCTATGGAGATTTCTCCATATGGGTTTCTGAGCTCCTCAACACTTAGCCAAGCATTTTTTCATTCTTGCTCAATGCTTTTGTTGAACTTTGGTGTTGGCATTGATGTCAAATAAACAAGATGGATGTTGATATCAAGAAAGAAGCATGAATACTTGAATCATGTTTGAAGAAATATATAAAATTGTATGCAATTATTAGCAGTGCACAAGATCCATCAGGTAATGGATCTCTATCCAATTGAATTGAATTTGAAGAAGTACATAGAGAATAAGTGTTTAAGATTTGGAAGTGCACAAATACTACCAAGATGTGGAACTCATATGCACATATAGCACCAAGCCATTAGACTTAAGTGGGAAAAACCCCATGAGTTTGAATTATCAAAATATGTATGCCGACAAAATATGGAATGAGGTGGTTAGCTTGACCAAGAATTAAGAGAGTTGGCACGCCACTGAGTCAAAGGAATCCCAAATTTTTGGACACATATCTTGATCAAGAAGAGTATAAATAAACAAGCGATGGAAATATTGAAGTAAGCTTGAAGATGAAGAATATGTGAGATCTTGATTTGGAAAGCGTCTGATTCGAGGATATCAATGGCTCGTTGATATAGAACAATTGTATAAATCAGAGAGTCGATTGTGCAAAATCATTGAAGAAGAATGACATATAGTGCACGAATAAGGAGGGTACCGAGTATTGAGTTGTGCAAAGAAGATATGCAACAGAAGACGTAGATAGTAGAACTGGAAAAGTGTTGATATTGTAGATCTTAGAAGATGCAGATCGCATATGTTGTTGAAAATCCATATCATCGATCATTGGAATAGTTGAACATCATCGAAAGAAGAAGATTGCAGATTATTGACATTGCAGAAGTCACAGTTTTACTACAATATATTCATTTCAGGGTGGCAGGAAGGGGAAAGGTCAGGAATTTGTAGATTCCTACTAGTTGGTGTTGGAGAATACATAAAAGGGATTTGGTGCTTCCATTCAGTTGGTGTTGAAGAACAAGAAGAGGAGAATGTAGTCTTCAATCAGGTTCAATGTTTGACTACAACAAGTTGTAGCTTGCGCAATAGGAATGATATCCATTCAACTCAGTTCTTGGAGTCAGCAAGTTGGTGCTTAAGCATAAAATTGAAGTCCTTATAGGTTAGTGCATGTAATCAACAAGTTGGTGCTTTCATGTGGGATTGGTGTCCCAATCAAGTTGGTGCTTGAGTGAGTTGGTTATCACGTTTTGGAGATTGGTGTCTCTCGTTGTAAACATGAATTATATATATATATATATATATATATATATTCTATACAAATTATTTGCACACTAGAAACTCTTAATGTTTTGAATGAAATATAAATTGGTGCATAATTTGCTTAAAGATAAAATTTGTATAAGTTGTGCTTTATTCTAATTCACCCTGTCCCCCTCTTAGTATAAATAAGAATTTTGACAATTCGTATTAGAGTGGGTTCCTTCAAATCATTCTAATTAACTAGAAGGTATATCACTACGCAAACATGGGAGGAAAGGAAACATCATCTCAAGAAAAGGCACCTAGATCTCATGAAAATGGAAGCATTGAAAATCTCTCTATCAAAGAAGTGAGATGTGTCATTCACACTCAATGGAAAACTAAGAAGTTAAAAGGATTGTGATTGAAGTCATGATCACCCTCAAAAATAAATAAGAAGAGTCAAAGAGAATGGTAGCATACTTCACCAACCAAATATAGGAGATAGATGAAACTAGCCAAACTAAGGAACTCAAAATTGTTTCACTAGAGGAAAATTAGCAGCAAAAAATCAAAATCTATCCAAAGAAATTAAGTTCCTGAAGAAGGAAAGAGAAGAAATAATTGTAAAATCAGAGGAAGAAATTCTATCTCTAAAAGATCAACTTCAAAAATACAAGATCAACTTGAAGATTCTAGCAAGATGATCAATATGTGACAGATTTAACTCCAAAAAGAAAAGGAAAATGACTAACAATTTAAGAATTGAAGTGGAAGAAGTGAAAGAGACTTTGGAAAGTCAAATAAAATAAACCAAAAGGGAGTTGAGAAGAAAGCTTCAAATAAAAGATGAATATTGTCAAATAAGAGAGCTTGAGATCATCTCCCTAAAAGAGAAAAACCTCAAGGATGCAAAAGTGATCATTAACCAGAAGACTCAATTACAAGAAAAGGAATAAGAGACTGAAAGATTACAAAACAAAGCTAAGGACAAAGGATAAGTTCAATAAAAGTGTAGAAATATTGAAAGGAATTCTTTGCAAATAAAGGGCACGATTTGACAAATTCAGTCTAGGATACAATGTGAAAATCATCAAGTCTGAAGAACCCCCTCTCTTGAAGAAAGAGAATAAAGAAAATAGTCAGAAAAAACAAAAGCAAAAATAAAAGTATTGGTCAAAATAACACTCAAAGGACAGAGTACAAGAATACTGCGCCGCTAAGGAGATTATACTCCCTTAGAACCATTGATTGTTGGAAGTGTAATATATGTGGACGCTTTGCAAAATTATGCGACAATGCATTCTATTGAAAATGCATCGTGTTTGGCCATAAAGCTCAGAATTGTAAAAGTTCAAAAAACAACAGTAAATGTTGGAAGATAAAACAAGAAAAAAAGAACAAAGAATCTCAATCCATTCTATTCGGAAGGAGTACCCATGTAAAGATTTGGAAAAATAAGTCAGTAAATAAATGTAATGATTTGATTTTCCGAATAGAAAATCATATTAAGTTTTTAGCATTAAAACAAGATGTAATAATGAAGAACTTCGAAAATCAATCTCCATTCACTCAAATATTAGAATAATTCATAGACAATTTGATCTATCACGGAGAGGAAGTTATGTGCAAAAGGAAATGGTGATAGACGGAAAGAATTAATCATAAAGTAGTGACCATAGTAGTGACTAATTAAGACACAGACTTATAATTTGGAGAGAGGTATGGTTAATTGAATTTGAACAAGATCTACAAAAATCAAAATATTTATGTTTTTGAGAATGGACCAAATCAAGGAAAATTCATGTAGAATGGAAGGCATTTATGAAAGTTACCAAAACTTCTCATATAAACAAGCTAAGTCTCAAATATAGTCATCAGTATTATCTAAGGACATCAGTTACAAAGTTAACAGTTGAAGAGCAGAGTTCTAGCTGAAAACAAGAGCTACAAAACCCAAGAGATAATGTAGAGCGAAAAATCCCTCAATAGGTCTGCAATAAGAGATGCCGCAAACACTAGGATCATCATCATCAAAACTAGTCAAATATCCCTAAGATTATATTCCAACAAGAAATCATACTACGATATTTGTTTCCTTAACAAAAGTGTAAGATACAAATGTACCGACACAAAAGGTTCCGGAAGGAGTGCTTGTTGACGAAGGGTTACTTGGCCAACTCTACAGATTTCAGTTTGCAGATCATGACATTACTAACAATGAAAACATTTTGGAGCTAGTCAACAACAACTACATGAATAAGAAGTTTAGTTCATTTTCAGTAACTGAACTTCATTGTGAGTAATGAATTTCAGTTACTCACAATGAATCCCTAATGCACCAGTTGTACTAGAACTTCAGACATGGGAAAATAGGTTGATTAAATCAATAATTTTAAACCTATTGGAAGTCCCACATTTTAGTAGGTCCCCACTAGTGAAGATGTGTGAAAAAATGCTTCTTTCACGAGTGCACGGTGGGTTCCTATGGTTTATCAAGCCTATATCTATAGGTACTAAGATAATAGAGAAGATCACAAGTCTACCAACCACAGGGGAAGATGTTAGCCCTATTTTAAACAAGAGTCGAGAGAAACCCCTTGGAAAGACGGTAACTAAGAAGTTTGGAACCCTGAGGGATAGCAGATGGTTTTCAGTGGCACACATAAATGACAAAGCGATGAGGTTTGTAATTCAAATTCTGGAATGCAAAATTTTCTGAAAGAGTCACCGGGATCAAGTCTTTGTTGCAATTATTATTGTCACAGCACAGTGCGTGAAGGGAGTACAGATGAATTGGTCAGCGTTTTCGTTGACTGAATTTATGTATGATTGTATTGAAGCACAAGAAAAAGTTACACCTTTTCACTATACTTGGTTATTAATATGTATTGATCTAGTAGGATGGAAGGAACCAGAAGGAAGCCAATTCTTTGACAGAAACAGGAAATTGTTCCTAGTGACAAGGTATGCAAATTTATGGTTTACCAGTAATAAGCGAAGACAGATAGATAACAACATTAATTTCTTTTTGTATAATCAAGAAATTAGGTTATTTTAGGTAAGACACCTTTTATACTGCTGCAATTAGTTGAATCATATAAGGAAGTTTCCCCATTCAAGATAGGGATACACCATACCTATATGCAAGCCAAAAGGGATCCCCACAAGCAATGGCTAATGGCCATGTTCATCTACTCTAAAGAAGATCTTACGCAGATCATAAATGACTGGGATCTGACATGGTGAGTCCCTATAACACAGAAATAAGAGGTTCTACAGAAGGAACATTTTGGTATCCCACCAGCTATAGAGAATGGGACTAAAGGTGCATATAATCCTACTAATGATGCACAACCATTTGTGCAAACTAAGAAATGGTCAAAAAAGAATCAACTTGATGAGTCATCTAAGAAAACAAGAAATTCCTCCAAACCCAATCTCACTCAGACACTAACAGAATATGAACTGAGAAGCATGAATCCAGGGGGAGTCTAATAGTCAGGGGGAGAATCCCCTTTCCAATGATGTCAAAGGGGGATAAATTCCAAAAGGGAATATTTGTGCAAAGAGCATAACATAGATTCAAATGGAATGAATACAAAGAGAGCATGTTGTGCAAAAAGGAAGAGCTCACACTCAGGGGGGAGCTCAGTTTTAGTTGGTATTGACATCAATGCCAAAGGGGGAGATTGTTGAACTTTGTTGTTGTCATTGATGTCAAACAAAGGATGTTGATATCAAGCAAGAAGCATGAAGACTTGAAGCTTGTTTGAAGAAATATATAAAGTGTACACAAGTCTTAGTAGTGCACAAGATACATCAAGTAATGGATCTCTATAAAAGTGAAACATGTTTGAAGAAGTGCATAGAGAATAAGTGTGCAAGATTTGGAAGTGCACAAATCCCACCAAGATGTGGAGCTCATATGAACAAATACCACCAAATCATTAGAATCAAGTGTGGAAAACCCCATGAGGCTGAATTATCAAAAGATGTGTGCCGACGAAAGATGGAATGAGGTGGTTAGATTGACCAAGATGTAAGAGAGTTGGGGCATCACCGATTCAAAGGAATCCCAACTTGTGGACACATCCCTTGAGAAAGAAGAGTATAAATAAGAAAGAGATGAAAACATTAAAGTAAGCTTGAAGATGAATAAATGTGAGATCTCGATTTGGAAAGCTTCTAATTCTGGGATATCAATGGCTCGTTGATCTAGAAGAAGTTTATACAATAGAGAGTCGATTGCACAAAATTAATGAAGAATAATAGAATATAGTGTGTGAATAAGGAGAACACCCAGTATTGAGTTGTGCAAAGAATATATATAGCAGAAGATGTGGATCACAGAACTGGCAAAGTTTTGATATTGCATATTTCATAAGACACATATCACAAATGTTGTTGAAAATGCAGATCGCGGATCATTGGAATAGATTAATATCGCATAAAGCAAAAGATTGCAGACTATTTATATTGAAGAAGACATATTTTTACTACAATATATTCGTTTTAGTGTGGCAGGAAGGGGAAAGGACAAGAATTTGTAGCTTCCTTCCAGTTGGTGTTGAAGAACAAGAAGAAGAGATTGTAGTCTTCAATCAGGTTGATGCTTGACTATAGCAAGTTGGAGCTTGCGTAATCGGATTTATATCCATTCAGGTCGGTGCCTGAAGTTAGCAAGTTGGTGCTTTCACATAAGATTGAATTCCTTATAGGATAGTTCCTATAATCAGCAAGTTGGTGCTTTCATGTGGGATTGGTGTCCCAATTAGGTTGGTTCCTGAGTGAGTTGGTGCTCACATTTTGGAGATTGGTGTCTCCCATTGTAAACATGAATTATATATATATATATAGTGCACTGGTGTGTCTTATTATTTTGACTGAAATAGAAATTGGTGCATAATTTGTTTAAAGACCAAATTTGTATAATATGTGCTTTATATTGATTCACCCCCCCCCCTTCAGTGTAAATAAGAATTCCAATAGCTTTTTATGTTTTGTGAGCACAGGTTCCTTCTCCATACAACTCCGGTGTTGCAACCCGGATCTCTAATACCACTATAAAATCCATGTCTATAAGTTGAACGACATAGAGGGGGATATGAACAATTATGTATTCTTAATTAAGCCCGAAGGCCATATACGAATTTATATTGATAATAATAGTATGCAAAAGAATAGTAATATTTAACTTACTCCACACACATATCACATGCATTTACCATCATAGTATAACACAGGCATACTCATAACCCATTGCTCGTCAAACAACAACATTTCAAATTTTGACACAAAGAATATCTAGAACAAGGATCCAAGAAATTGGTCGTGTAAGTGCAATTTTCCTCTCAACCATAGGTACTATGTTTAGCATATACTAATTTTGTTGAGAGTACATCCCCATGTCGAGCTATGATTCCACTAGGGCGATGTAAACACCTATAGGTTTATATATCTTGCCCCACAACCCATTCTCCTCTCTATGACAATCCAAATTCTCGCACACATCTCTACAATATCCTAAAATAGATGGCATATTCGTGGCTCCACAATACCTGCCCCACACAACACTCTCCAGGCTTAGGAATCCCTTCACCAATCTGGGTCCCTCGGGAAATCCATCTTGCCAAATGATTCTAGTGTGTGCATAGAAAGAATCCAACTAGTTACATCACACTGGGGATCTACATGTATCTTTCATTCATGGTTTCTCGAGCATGTATGAGTATCAGAATTCATGAGGTCGGTCTTAGGCCTCAGGGCTCTCTTACATCCAACTCTCTCTCTCTCTCTCTCTCTCTCTCTCTCTCTCTCTCTCTCTCTCTCTCTCTCTCTTCAGTCTACATATCAGGATAAAGGTTCAATTTCTAGGTGGAATGCAGGTCTCCACAAAGAGTGGGTCTCTGTGACATCAAAGGAAAGTGTCTGTGATTGTCCACAATTTGCAAGGTGTAATTATGAGTGTAAACGAATCTAGGAGGAGTCTTATCAAAATAGAAGGTAATTCTAAGTGTAACCATCCCTCTCAATGTAAGTATATGTCTTTGAGGGTGTGCAAGTCTTGGGAGGGTTTGGGAGAGACCATAAGTCTAGGTGAATGGATGCATGAGTAATTGGGTTTACAAACGTGTAGGTGTGAAGGTAAGCTCATTGAATCTGAATCTAGAGTAGGATAGAGGGGAAAGAAACTGGATCCCCTAAAATAAATTCTGCATCTCTCTCCAAAAGCACCTTCATCCTCATTCTTCCTTAATTACACGAAGGGACTTCTCCCACCAACTTCACACATAAATTAAATGACTCGGTGAAATCAATAAAAGGCGATAACTAGCTCATTCAAGGCTTGTGGTAGGCATTGGATTGGATATATTGTTGACACTTGGAAATCAAGGATTCAATCCCCCATAAGATCCCTTTCCTCTTCCCCTCTAGTGGAATCATAGACCCTTTGGTGCACCTTACACAGCCATCTTGGTCCATTTATATTATTTTTCAACATAATATTTACATAGCATTCCAATTAGCTTGATAAGCCAATCGCACAGTCCAAATAAGAAAACATTTACATAATGGATTCAATATATACTCCAAGGGTCAAACTGGGGGTATTACATTGTGTGAGATTAAATCATTTTTCCACTCCAAGTCATGATTATAGAAAAATGTCTTGAAATTTTCGTGATATTACAAGTACCAAAGTTAAATCATTGGGTTTAAACATTTCCCTTGAAAATTTTCTAACTTTAATTTGATCATGTCCCTGTGGAAATGATGATGCAATCTACACAAAAATTTCCAAAGGAGGGTGGAATACATAGTTAAAAAACGTAAATAATATTAAATAAATAAATGATCATTTCTAAGGTTCATTACAACTATTGGAGCAATTATTTTTCCCATGTCTTTCAACTCCTTCATTTAGGTAATATAGAAATATATCTAGCTCCTACTTGAATCCCTTAGTTGTTTATAATTCATTGAGTTTTGAAAGGCCTCACTGGATTCTTGCCTCGCATATTGGAATGAAGCTTTAAAAAATTTAACAACTTAAATACATGCTAATTGTTCTTCCCAGAAGAGTCTTTATTATTTGCTAATAGAAAATTAATGATCAACTTGGAATACCCTTCAAAGATAATTCTTGATAAACCACCCTCTTAGTATCATACCCATCAATTATACTTAGTTTTTCATCCCAATCAAGATATATAGTAAAAACAACTATGAATTTTTCTAATGTGATATCTTATAATCCCCTAGCTCTTGCCTTTAGCTCCATAAGAATTGTTAAATTTTTGTACCTAGCGAAGTGTTCTCCTTGTGACTTTGTGCCTTAGTCACTAAAAGGGAACAAGTTACATGACCCTCGTATTAATTACTTCAGATGAGTAATTAATGCACTTTAGAGAATAAAGTGACTTTTTAAATACATTTAAGTGGAGTTGAGAGGGAAATATTTAACGGAGAGAAAAGTGTTTTTTCTCATCCACTGATGAGAAACACTAGATCAAATTTGGGCCCTTGATCTAGTGACCTTTCAGCTATCCTAGGATAGTGAAATGAAAATACAAGGGAAACAATAAAAAGGCACCCATTCCTCATTTTTACAACGAACCAAGAGAGTTGGAGAGAAAATTTGAGAGAGCAAGTCAAGTCCTCCAGAAGAGGAGAAGGAGCAGCAGATAAAGAGACTGTGGCAAACATTCCCAGGCAGTGAAATATTGTACATCAGCATGAAAATCGAGGCCAAAGTACAACAACAAGAATTCCATGGCTGCTAGCATGATTTTTCAGTAGCGGTATTTTGACATTTCATACAGTTCATACATTCTGTACGATTTTATTGTAGTTGGCACGAATTTCGAGGAAAAGTGGGAACGAAATTTGAGGTGCATTTATTGTTGAGATAGAAGGCATGCATATCGAGGCATTCATACCGTACAAGAAGCACGTGATTCAAGGAAGAATTAACTGAAATTTTCAGTATATCTGTATAATGCTTTAGCACGATTTTCAAGAAAAATATGGCACATATTTCAACATTGTTTGGCACGGAAATTGAGGCTGAAATTTTTCTGATTGGTTGAGATAAGTTGTATTCTGTTGTTGCATTATTTTACTGGAGAAATAAAATTACTCTCTCTCAAACAAGTTTTCCCCATGTGGGTTTTTCCTGGGCAATTTGCCAAAAATATGAGGTCTGAAATTTTTCTTGTGTGTCACTGTCAGTAAATTTATGTTTCCTATATTAGTGAATTTTTCCAGTGTTTCATGTACAATTTGTTTATGAGAAGCCAATTCATCAATAGAAGAAATTTTTATTGGGTTGGGCATTAAACATTGAGAAAGTGACTTGAAACCGAGGTGGGAAAATACATAGAAAGTTAACATGGTAGCAGAGCTGAGTTGAAGAAAGGAACATAAATCATATTTGTGAATTTTCTGACAATCGATGGGTCTTCTTTTGTCAGTGAACAAGATTTGTTGGATTTTGAATTTGCATTTCAAATGGCTAATGCATTAAGGTTTGAGGATAGGCTTGATGGGGATGGGAATTTTGTCCCATGGAAGGCTAGGATAGTGCTTATATTGGAGGAAAATGAACTTTGGGATGAAGTGGTTCATAGTACATAAGCAAATCCAATTCAAGTTCCCCCTTCCACCGATGCACAAGCACTTGCTACCTCCAACAAAAAGGACATAAAATCTAGAAGGATCATTCTAGATGCAGTTAAATACCATGTTAACAAACATATTTCAAGCAAAGACTGTTCCTATAAGATGTGGGATGCTTTGACCAGCTTATACCAAAGTTTGAATGAGAATCGAAAAATTGTAGTGCAATAGAAGTTGAAGAGCGTAAGGATGGTTACATATAAAAATGTAGCTTCTTACCTTACCAGTATATCTCAGGTGAGAGACAAGCTTGCATTAGTTGGGGAGAAGGTAGATGGTGGTGAGATAGTGAGGAAAATTGTGAATGGCGTGACAAAGCCATGGACTATTTGTGGATGCTATAGTTTCCAGGATAACTTTCCTTATTGGGATAGATTGTGGGATGATTTCATGTAGGAGGAGACCCATAGAGGTCTTGTGCAGGGTACCTCATCAAACGGTATGGAGGAAGAAGAGAATGTTTCCTTTTCTGCTAAAAGAAAGAAGTCCAAGAGGGGCCCTAAGGGAGGGACTAAGAAGCAAAGAAGTGAACAGAAGGACCTAATCATAGTCATTTTTTATGCATGCAATACATTTGGCCATTACGTTGTCCAATGTCCTAATAAAAAGAGGGGCAAGCAGGAGAAGGAGGAACAGGTTGCAACTACAGCAAAGATTGAGAGTTACGCTGCAAAGTTCTAGAAAGAATTATCTCTTATCATAATTGTTTCAAGTTGCGGTAGTAGTAGACC
The DNA here is from genome assembly GCA_001517045.1 of Pseudotsuga menziesii. Lineage (NCBI taxonomy): Eukaryota > Viridiplantae > Streptophyta > Pinopsida > Pinales > Pinaceae > Pseudotsuga > Pseudotsuga menziesii. Next base: position 184,562 of record LPNX010649308.1, read on the forward strand.
TATGGATGTAGGAAAGTGGATAGTTGAGAGTGCATATTGTGAGCACATGACTGGGATGTGAGATGCATTCCTCACTTTAGAGACTATTCCATAGTAGCTTGTAGAGGATGGAGAGGTCACAATTTATGCAGTCAGAGAGATGGGGCGAGTACGATTCCAGCTAGAATTTGGAGAGCTCATGTAGGTATTAGGAGTGCTCTTTATTCCAGGGCTGAGAGATAGTTGACTCTCTATTCCATCCTTGGAGGGTGTAGGGTATGCAGTGGTGTTCAAGAGTGAACACATATTTATCTACCCAGTGGGACTATATCCGGTTGATCCAGTGTTGATTGGTCATCAGAGAGATGGAGGGTATGTGGTGCATTGTCAGACTCCATATGGAGGATAGGGGTGGATGAGAGGATTAGAGTCTAAGACAAACAGAGAGCATGAAGCTCCTAGGATTGTTGTGGCTCCGAGTAGTCGATCCTCAATTTAGAGAGGAGAGCGAGATGCTCTTAAGACTGCAGTTGTAATATCCCGATTTTGACCCTAATTGCATTAAAATTGTACATGATGTAAATATCGTTATTAAAACATGGTGAGGAGCTCAAGGCCAAGGCCCCACCATCGATTTAGCATTTTATGTATCGGCAATTAAAATCAATACCTATGGTTCTCGTGCTAGGCAGGCACAATGTAAAATGAGACTTCATGTAAATATGCAATTTAATAAAATACCCACAACAAGCTATGCAATGCAACAAGAGACGGGGGCATGATTTTCACAAGGAATAGGGAGGGAAATTATTCAAACCTTTGAACTAATAGTGTTAAGCCAAATGTCAATGAGAGAACCCATAAACTCTCAACTACCCATTTTGTCTTATGCACCCAATCATTTAATTCTCCCAAAAATTGGTTGGGGTAGTTAATGCAATGGGAAGGGAGAGGTATGGCACTTAATTTCGTATTGGAGCAAGCCATCAATTTTGGGAAATTGGTATTTTTGCTTGTGGGGCAAGAAAAAACCAAGAAATGGATTCCTAAACCATTCCTCAACCATATGTTTCACTTCCTCACGCAGCTAGAGCTAGCTGGGCGTTACGTTTTCTGCAATTTTCCTCATTTTTCCATGGTCGGGAATTCGTTTTTGTGTGGCACAGTGGCTAGGAAGAGAGATTCACTATATGGGGGTTTATAGAGGCCCATTTTTCCCCTGCAATTCCCATAAACATTTTCTGAAATCGAACTGCTCTCCCAAAGTTGATTTCCCCATCTACCATTTTTCATTCTTGGTTCCCATAATGTTTTTATTCATACCCAGCACTTGTGTTTTTCTGTTATGTGCATCCTTGTTTTGGTTTGAACTATTAGGAGTGGAAGAGGCCCAGAATTGGCTTGATAAACCTAGTGAAGAGAGGAACCTCACAAAAAGATCAAGAGGGGCTGGCTAATCTTCTGTGCACACCTGAGAGAAAATTGGAAGGGAATTTATGGCCTAAGGGACTGTGTAGCAATGAAGGGAATACTTCCTTGTGTTGGGTGTGTAGGTATTGTGGAGGCCAAGCTAGATAGATCTTGTAGAGGTGTCCATCGCTCTGTGGTTGAGTTCACTAGCTTAGTAATTCTTCCTTTCCACTACCTTAGCAGTCTGATAAACCCAACTGTACATTGGCTTGGTTGAACCTTGGTGTGTATTTGGCTATGTATGAGCCCATTGTTCCCCTTTTCCTTGTGGAAATCATGCTCAACTCAGGAGTGGCAGTTGTGCTGAGAGATTGATGAGCAAAACCGGCCTATGGTTGGGTGGAACGTTGCAGCGACATAGCTAGTTGCTCGGGGAAACTCATTTTCAAGATAAGTACTATTGTATTAACTCTGCAATGTATTTGTTTTATGAATGATTATGTATTGGATGAATGTATTTGCTTCCACTGTATTTTCATCTATTATACATATGCATATGTATTTTATTTCCGATGCATTCTTGATTATTTTCATGGGGCTAGATGCCTGGTTAGATAGCAGTAGTCACATCCTCTCTGTGGGGAGAGGGGAGGGGATGTGACAGTAGTGGTACCGGGTATCCAGTCTTCAATTCATGGGAGTATGTGAGAGGCTACTTCTTCCAGTTCTGGCAGGAGATTCAACTGGTATGACTTGTCACTAATAGATGAGTGAGATTATACTTCTTGACGTATGGCACCAGTGTAGAGTATAGGTTCTGTAGAGGGACAACTTCCAGAGATAGAGGGAGCTTCTACAGTGGACAATGTGAGGCTAGAGTGTGATTTTGGTGGAGGACAAGCCAGAAAGACTTCCCGCGGGAAGCGGAAGTGGTGAGTGTTGCAGCTCGGGATGACCTTCATGCAATGATGCCTGACATGAAGGAACATTAAATTTGACCTTTCTAGAGAGGATTTTATAAAGGGTGGGAATTCTTACATTGTGTGAGAAGCACATGAGAAGATTACCAACTTTGGTGGAGAAGCAATTTATCTTCTTCAGGGATAAGTTGGGATTGAGGGAGAACATCTTCCTAGGTAAGAGTGAGTGTTAAATTTTTGTACATAGGGAAGTGTTCCCCTAGTAACTTTGTGCCTTAGTCACTAAAAGAGGACAAGTGACATGACCCTCATATTAATTACTTTCGATGAGTAATTAATGCACTTTAGAGAATAAAGTGACATTTTAAATAAATTTAAGTGGAGTTGAGAGGGAAAATATATAATGGAGAGAAAAGTAATTTTTCTTTTCCATTGTTGAGAAAACACTAGATCAAATGTGGGCCCTTGATCTAGTGACCTTTCAGCTACCCTAGGAAGGTGAAATGAAAAGACAAGGGAAGCAATAAAAAGGCACCCATTCCTCAATTTTAAAACAAACCAAGAGAGTTAGAGAAAAATTTTGAGAGAGCAAGTCAAGTCCTTGAGAAGAGGAGAAGGAGAAGCAGAGAGAGAGACTGTTTACGCATTCCCGAGCAGTGAAATATTGTACAGTAGCATGAAAATCGAGGACAAAGTACAACAACACAAATTCCAAGGTTGTTGGCATGATTTTTTAGGAGCGGGATTTTGAGATTTCGTACAGTTTGTACAGTCTGTACGATTTTATTATAGTTGTCGTGAATTTCAAGGCAGAGTGGGCATGAAATTCAAGGTGCATTTATTGCTAAGATAGAAGGCATACAAACTTAGGAATTCAAACCGTACATGTAGCACAGAATTCGAGGAAGAATTGACTAAAATTTTCAATCTGTATGTACAGTACTTCAACGCAATTTTTGAGAAAATTTGGCACAGATTTCAAGACTGTTTGGCACATAAATCGAGGTTGGAATTTGCCTGATTGGTTGAGATAAGTTGTATTCTATTGTTGCATTATTTTACTGAAGAAAATTACTCTCTCTCAAACAAGTTTTCCTCTTATGGGTTTTTCCTAGGCAATTTGCCAAAAATATAAGGTCTAAAATGTTTCCTGTGTGACTGTCAGTAAATTTATGTTTCCTAGATTAGTGAATTTTTCCAATGTTTCATGTATAATTTGTTTATGAAAAGTGAACTCATCTACAATAGAAATGTTTATTGGGTTGGGCATTAAACATTGAGAAAGTGACTTGAAACCGGGGTGGGAAAATACACATAAAGTACAAGAATTGGTTTTTATCTATCTTTGCTTATGTAGAATCTAGGTATGATGGGGATGGGTTTTTTTTCTCCATTTCTTAATCCATACAATAAACTCTTCGCTTGGGATCTATCCATACTCTTATCCCATCTCTTTTTCCTTAATACTTTTTATGATCAATTTTTTTTCCAGCCATGAATTTCATGGATATAAGGCCTTATCATTGATACTTTTAATTTTCATTATTTCCACATGTGCAACATTATGAAACCTATGTACATATTCCAAATTCTCTTCAATTGGAAAAGGGTGTCTTATTTTATCCCCTTAACATGTTTTCTGTTAAAATTTCTTTTGGTTGTTGGATTTGCAAATGTTAGACCTGCAAACTACACTTTAACATTAAAAATACACAATGAATAAGATGTAGTTTGTCTTTTCTTCATAGGAAAGATAACCACTACATGTTTTCAGCTATTAAATTCCCTTTTGTCACTTAGATACATAAGTAAGAATTTTGTTAACCACCAACCAATAAATAGTCTCTACTTTTAGTCATGGGAGAGTTGAGCATCAATTATAGAAAGCATTTTTTCAATTAATTCCTTCAAACATGATTTATATGTAACCACTCTTTATTGAGAAAATCCTTTGCATTTAATAATATATCATAATTGATCCAACCCTTTCCTAAATGTTAGTAGTATTTTAAATAAATATAACCTTAGAATTATTTTTTAAGTTTATTTAGGTGCATATTCTAGAGTTCTAATTTCTTCGAATTTGCATCATACACTTGGCACTTTGATCATTCTATGAATTTTAGAGGCCAAGAATATTTAATCTTTCTCCAATTGCTTCCCAAAGTTTCTACCTTAATATTTATAAACCTTATGTTTTTTATAAATGCAATCATCTTCCCCATGAGTCATCCAAAATTTTGACATAAATCTACCATGTACATGGCAAAATATAATTTTATTAACAAACCTTTTACCTCTTAATATGCCATTCCAATGTGAATTTAAGAGGCTAATAATATTCAATCTTCCTCCAATTGTTTCCCAAAAGGTGAACCCTAATATATATAAACCCTATGTTTTGCATAAAGGCAATTGTCTTCCCATGAGTTATCCAAAATTTTGGCATAAATCTACCATTCATTTGCCAAAATTTGAATTTATTCATAAACTTCTTACCTCTTAATATTCCATTCCAATACTTTAGACTTTTATCCAAACTCTTGTCCAAAAAAAACCCTTAAAGAAGCACTTTAGTATTTTGATTTGGCAAGGATACTCTAGGACAAATTGTCATTAAATGATGATTCACCCAACTTAAATATAATTAATCCAACATTGGGCATACCAAGGGTTAAGGACACATAGTGTGCAAAACATTTTAAAAGGGCAAGAGATTATTATAACATTTAAAGCCATTATACATTCTTTTACAAGTTATCACATTTACCTACTAACTACAACATTTATCTAGTGAACCAACATAAAGTAACGAAATCCAATAAAACATGTACCATCATCACAAGGACACCAAATATGTGGTACAGAATTGAGTGCTAGGTGAAAACCCACTATGAGGCAGTAGTGAACATGTACCATCATCACAAGGACACCAAATATGTGGTACAGAATTGAGTGCTAGGTGAAAACCCACTATGAGGCAGTAGTGAACATGTACCATCATCACAAGGACACCAAATATGTGGTACAGAATTGAGTGCTAGGTGAAAACCCACTATGAGGCAGTAGTGTCCATTAGGTCAAAAGTTACATGTTCAAAGATTATCAGTGTAATACTCATCCTTATGTCCATGTCCTACAATGTATATTATCCATGTTGAAGTATTATATATTATCCTCTATGAATAGTGACCTTTTAGGCACCTAAGATAGCACCAAAAACCAACCATACCACTCTTTCTATTGAAAAAAAAACTTAGGTAACTAGTATCAACCACAACAAATTCATGCATTGTCTTAAAGATAAGGTAACCTTAGACACAAACCTAGTGCGACTCATAAACTTGTCCACTATGAATTCAAAAAACCTACAATTAATTACCACTAAAACATATAGTTGTTACAATCTAACCCATCATAAATATACATTAGGACAAGCCAACTCATACGTTAACCCATTAAAGACAAATACACACTTAGGACGAAGTGAAATTTGATCACTATATCGAATTGACATTTATAGTCACATGGACACACACAATTACCATGTCTAAGGGAAAAAATCCCATACATCATTCATCTAACCCCTTTAGTTATTCTTAGCCTCCCAACTACAATGTCTTGATATTGTCTTCATAATATTTTCACTAGAGCTACGCTACTCCTTTGCATATGCTTGTAATGTGCTAAGTTCACTCCTTGAGCATGTCTTGTCCAACCCTAACTCATGTCCTCTTATGTCCAACCCTGTTTCATACAAGTCAAATTCCTTCTATTGGTTATGGAGCCTAATCTTCCAGATCCAGAGATATTATTCAATGATGTTTGTAACCTAGGTGTATTGTACACTCATTCCCCCTGCCTTGGGGTTTGGGGCAGCGCCCTGAAAAAGGGGGTTTGGGGGCAACGCCCCCAAGACATGGAGGTTCGGGGGCAGCACCCCTGAGATACGGGGGTTCGAGGGCAACGCCCCTAAGAAAACGAGGGCTCGGGGGCGGAGCCTCCGTGAAAAAAAATTTGGGATGTGTGTTGGCCAACAGTATTGCGGACCCATGGTATTGGGTTAACCCTAGAATTTTCCCATTGTATTTCCCCTATAAAAGAAAGCATTGTAACACGACTGTGTATGGTATTGTATTGTATTGGAAGAGAGACTGTGAGAGCGTGAAGAGGAAGTGCAGCGGTTTTGCTGCAGGGTGTATCCCTTCATCTTTCTAGACTGTAATAAAAGGACTGGCAATTTCTTTGTGGACGTAGCCCATCATTTGGGTGAACCACGTTATAGTTGTGTCTCTCTGTAATGTTTTAATGTGTTTTGCATCTTGTTTATTGATTTAACTGTATATATGTTATTGCTCTGTGGTCTTGTTTTCTAACACCTTCCTTTACTTTGTTTCTAACCCGACAACATTCTCCTTGTGCCCTATATCTCTTATCTATCTTAGACTAAGTCCCCTCAAATGCATTCCAACTAGACGACACAAGGATCTCTTGTCCTTGACTTATCCTCCAATAATTTTATGCACTATTCCATGTATGCATGTGTTTTGATTTCCATTTATTTGTATTAAACTTGGAATCCTCGCCATTGTGTCACTTGCCTTGCTCCAAGTCCAATTTTGTTTCATCTTCTAACTATCCTAGATATATTATATTTTTTAATAAGAATGACTAATATTTATATTAAAAGTGGAATGCGACCAAACTAAAGATCCATCTTAACTCTAGCTCTATCAAGTGTCGAGGGGGGTCAAATCACTTTAGGTGCAAACCCCTTTCAAAGTACTAAAATTGAGGAAATGTTTGCACCTCAAAGGATTTGATCCCTCTCAACACTTGATAGAGCCAAAGTTAAGAAATTACCACATTGAGATAGTCTAATCCAAAATATATAAAAAAAACTACAAAAAATTACATCATTTTTACTTAGTTCGAGATATGTTGTGAATGTCAGACATAAATCCTACAAATATACAAAAATTGCATTCATTAATTAAGTATGAAGTAAAATACTTGCATTTTATCAAATTATTATTAATTTGCAATTATCACAAAATTAATGTCTAACTTAACGTTCTATCATTAACTTAATAGTACATAATCCAATATATTTTCCATCGCAATCATTCAGGTTCCAACTATTCCAATTTGAAATCGTAAATGATAACACATAAATCCTACAAATAGACAAAAATGGTAAAAATAGCATTCATTCATTAATTACGAAGTAAAATTATTATTCTTAATCAGTGAATAACTATATATATATATATATATATGGAAATTGAAATTGAAATTCGGTGTATAATTATGTAAATGTATTTTGCAATCTACCCCATTTAAATTAAATTTGAAGGAGACATCATGTGTTTGGTTTTATATATATAAAGTCTTTTGAACCAGCATGGTATGATAGACGTTACACTTCTCATCTACTTTGGGCTGTAGATAGGTCAAACATGCTTTAAGCAAACATTAACACAAATATGTAAGCAAAAAACTACAAAACTTTATTAATAGGCTAGCTATACCACAAAAACTATATGCATAAAGCCCTTTAACAACCAACAACCAATCAACCACATTACAATGTCACAGAGAATTATAAACAACTGGCTAAGGGAAGATGAAGCCTTTCCGACTACTCATTCTTTATGTTACAACCAGCATAGATCCATCTAAAGGGGGATCTACCAAGCATGGAGACCGATCAAATCTCTCAAGGTGCAAACCCTTTTTTAGAGTAAAAATGTGTAATCTAATTTGTATGGTTTTAGTTTATCTAATTTATGTTGTTTTATATATATGCAATTCTAAATAATTTAAATTTAGTTTAAGTGGACAAGTTATTTTTAAAAATATTTTGTTATTTAAAAAAAAAATTATTATTTTTTATAAAAGACATGTGTCAACTCTAGGATGAGCATAGAAAGAGTTACACATCTCTCCCCTACTAGGTTGTAGAAATCACCTCTTCGAAATCACCTCTTCGGTGCAATAATTTACAGAGATTCGGAGAAGAGAAAGAGACAAGGTAGAAAAAGATTCAACGTGATTGTTGGCATCATATTTGCCCCCAAAATGCTTAGTTGTCTATAACCGCTAGAGCATGCCCAAATTGTTTGGTTGTGTATGCAACAAAATCAGTGTCTATTACATGACAAGTTTTAGCATGACCAAAACCCTTCATTCATGACCCAAGTCATGTCCATAACAGTTTACAACAGTTTACAGCATGTCCATAACACAATGTTGTTGTCGCTTTGATGAACACCGAAGGTTGATGACTGCAATGTGCTCCTTCCTACGACTCTGCTGCACTATTCCACACCTCTAATAGAATGACCAAACACCCACATATAAAATTTTGGTCAAACGTCACTTTGTGTCACTCCACCTGTCATGTACTTAGTTGATCTCTGAGCTCATCCAGGATCATATGGGAATTGGAGGACCAATTAGGGATAGTCATGTTAGCCCTGAACATCATGTGCATATACCTAACTTGTCTAGATCCCATAAGGGGGTAAGAAGAGTGCACAAAGACTAAATCCAATCATAGAGATTGGGGGAAATGTTCTATTAGGTTGAAATTGCTGAAAGTCACGTGGTTACATTCAGAAATTGTCACCTATCGTTGGTAAGACAACAAGTTCAACAGGAAGTTTTTGGGGGTAAAAATTCAAGCCGTTATTGGGCAGAGGGGGAAGGACCTCCATGGTTCTGGTCCTTCTTTTCTGGCCCAAAGATCGTTGAAAATCGTTGCTACATTTAGAACAAGTCACCCGTCGTTGGCCAGACAAGTTGATCACAAGGAATATTTTGGGGGTTAAAATTCAAGCTACAATCAGGCCCAAAGATACAAGGGCTAAAAGGAACATCCTCAAGGTTGCCATAGATTCAAACTGAGGCTTTAAAGAATGTTGTTTCTTGGACGATGGGGAAAATCAATAGTAATATCACAAATTTGAATGAGCAAATCATCAACTTGCTCATTGCATGCAGAAGAAATTTGAAGTTTTAGGATTTGAAATGGGTTCGGCTATTGTCAATGATTAGAAGCATGAATTCTTCTTTGCTAAAGTTGCATGATCAGATGAACAAATTCACCCAAGCAAGTAATGACAACAGAAAAACTTCCCCAGAACCTCCTCATGGAGAAGATCCAAAAGTCGTGGCCAAGTTGTGTTTGCTGGAAGAGATGATAGAAAGGAGTATCTTCTCGTCAGTCGTCTGAAAAGCATGGGGAAGGAGGACAAAAGGCTTATCCCAGTTCGTGCAACAAAACTTCAGGGAACCAAATATTCCCAAGTAAAATATGTTCTGTTTTGGTTTCTGCCTCCCATTAGTAAAATCATATATATTATGCCGATCACCGTTGCAATAGAATACATAAGCATATGCAAGGGCTCTCCTTTTGAACCCCATACAAGCCAAAGAGGCAAGCTTTTGTATGGAGGGTAATGGGGAATTTCGATACTGTTTATGCTTAGCAGAGATATCTAAAAAGTAGAGCTGATCAAAAGAAAGAATGTATTGAAATTTCTAAATAGAAATCAGGATCAGTACTTGTACGGGAAGAGAATGGGAGAAATATGGAGGATTAGCCACCAAAGCTTATTAGCTACAAAAAAATTATACACTAGAGCCTTGTAATATTTCTTGTGTTTAAAATAGAAAGCTCTTCTTTATTTATTATATAAAAATTTAACATGCTTCAGTAGCTCATTGCTTGTTGGGTAAGGTTTAGTTAGTTGGAATTTAACACCTTGTCTATTGAAAAGATTAACATATTTAAGAACTTAAAATCATACTAATGATTTTGCCAATTCGGACCTTGGTTAACTAGTGACGTGGACTGAGGAAACTTCTACATTATAGTAACAATAATAATTTGTTACTTTCAATTTCGTGGTTATAGTAGATATCAACGCTAGTTGCTTAGTCCAAATAAATTGGACTGTTTCAGATGTTAACATGCAATTAAGCTTCATATTGGCCAACACCTTTGATGTGCCCATTTCCAATGAATCAATTATTGTATCCCCGTAGATAAATAAATCAGATGCATTGAAAAAAAAGGGGGAATCAGTTGTATAGAATTAAGAAAGATTAGAATGCCCCGCAAATAGATTTCTAGAACCTATACCCATGCTCACCCCTTTCGACTATATCCTTTAATGATACGTTTCATCTGTGCATTTTGAAGTACAAAAGAGTTTGACGTGCAAATAGCCATATATATTCAGATCAGAAGATATAAATTGGCTACCTGCAGCCACCACAGACCTAATTTATTATCACTCTTTGAACAGTGTTTCAATTTTTTTCTCCAAAACTATTTATTGTAATCGGTACATGTTTAAATGCTAATCAAACAACTTGTTGCATCCGATTGAGAAATGCTAAGCTGGCCAACCTCGGACATTCTAGTGGAATCTCATTATCAAAAAGTTTCAATTTGCTCTGAATTGTCTTTCAAGCTTACTGTAATGAAACTCAGTTAATTTGCATCTCTTCAGCTGGAATCCTACTGCAAACATGGCAAGGGCATCAGAAAGCTGACTAGGGTGAGTATTCCATGATATCAGAAAGTTAAAGGTGCACAATGTTCCAGATAAAAATATTTAACGAAAGGGCATAGTAATCGTAATTGTAAATCCATGGGCAACTGAACCTCGAGGATTGACAACACCCAGCTGCTTTGTTGTCACAAGGATATAGTTTCCATGATCTATAATTTTAAGGTGATCTTAACGCTTGAACCTGCACTGCTTCCACAATGAAGACCCGGTGCAAATTGTAGATGCTATGCCCACTGTTAGAACTGAAATTGTACTCCCTTGGTTTCCTTTTAAAAACTTTATTTTCTTTTCTTTTCTTTTGGTTTTCATTTTTCACTTTTTTTTTGTTTTATTTTTTTTATCATTGAAGTCCTTTATTTTAGATTTGGATTGAACATCACTTATAAATATTTAAGCTTCCTTTTTAGTCTTCAAATACATGATTTTATATTTTTCTTAACCCTTTATAAAGATTTGTGAGCATCTTACAAGTGAAATGTGAGTTAAAACATTCCGGCAGCATAATGATGAAGAATTACATTGGAATGTCAAATGATGAAAATATTTTTCCTCTGTTTTAGTCATTGTTATTGAGGGTAGATTAAGATCTGTTTTAGTCATTGTTATTGAGGGCAGATTAAAAGGAGATGAAAGCGAATTTCAGAAAACCAAAAAAAGTTTTTGTCCATTACAGACTCATTCACAAAAACCTCTCTTAGTTTTTTTTAACCGATGTCATAGTTTGGAAGATTAAATGAATCTTTACGCCCTATTTTTCCAGATTTAAAAATTAAAAGATTTCATGTTTTAGTCATAATCTTTGGACACGCTTTCCGAACAACTGGAAAGGAATTTGTAAAAAACTCCTTAAGCACGGATTTATCCACAAAAGCCTCTCTCCGTTTTTTCACAGCTATCACGGTTCAGGACATATAGGTGGTTCTCGGAGCTGTTTGTTTCCAGGAATTCACCAAATCCGCCTACTAAAAAAACATTTAGTCAAAGATCAAATCTTTAAGCAATTAGTTTCACAGTTGGTTGCATATCCAGCACCCAAAGAAGGAGGTATAGATGCAGGAACAGAAACAAATATCAATCTTGATCATCAACTATTTTACCATTACTTGGGCACCAATCAATCTGAAGATATTCTCTGCTGGAAAGATTCAGAACACCCCAAGTGGATAGTTGGCTCTCAAATAAAATAACTGAAGATGGAATGTATGTTCTTTTAACTACTGCAGAAGGCTGTGACCCTGTGAACAGGCTCTTTTATTGTGATCTCACTGCTCTTCCTCAAGGTCTTGAAGGTTTCAAAGGCAAGGAGATGCTTCTTTTCCAAAACCTTATTGATAACTTTGAAGCACAGTATGAACTTATTGCAAATGATGGTGCTTTGTTCACTTTCCGAACCTATAAAAATGCTCCTAGGTATAAATTAGTTCGTGTAGACTTTACACAGCGCGGAAGCTTGGAATAATGTTGTTGGAGAATCCGAGAAGGATGTCCTTGAATCAGCTTGATGTGTAAATGGAAATCAACTTATATTGAGCTATTTAAGTGATGCCAAGTATGTTCTGCAATTACGGGACTTGCAATCTGGACACTTGCTTCATAATTTGCCAATGGATATTGGGTCACTTGATTATATATCAGGAAGGCGTAAAGACAGAGATATTTATTAGTTTTACAAACTTTCTTACCCCTGGCATTATCCATCGATGCAACTTAGATGTGGAAAAACCAGAACTTGTAGTATTTAGAGAGACTGTTGTTCCAGGGTTTGATCGGACAGAATTTGAGGCTAAACAGGTTTTTGTCACCAGCAAGGATGGAACTCAGATTCCAATGTTCATTGTATCCAAGAAAGGCGTTGCTCTTGATGGTTCTCATCCAGCACTGTTGTATGGTTATGGGGACTTTAACATTAGCATCACCCCATACTTCAATGTTGGTCGCATTGTCATTACAAGACATTTAGGGGCAGTCTTTGCCATTGCAAATATTCGTGGTGGTGGTGAATATGGAGAAGAATGGCATAAAGCAGGCTCTCTTGCAAAAAACAAACAAAATTGCTTTGATGATTTCATATCTGCCACCGAGTTCCTTGTATCAGAGGGGTATACATAATCTAACAAGTTATGTATTGAAGGTGGCAGTAATGGTGGACTTCTTGTTGTAGCTTGTATGAATCAGAAACCTAACCTATTTGGTTGTGCACTGGCTCACGTTGGTGTTATGGACATGTTGCATTTTCATAAATTCACTATTGGCCATGCATGGACATCTGATTATGGCTGTTCAGATAAGGAAAAAGAATTTCATTGGCTGATTAAATACTCACCATTGCATAATGTAAAGAGACCATGGGAGACAGCAGGACAGAACTTACAGTATCCTGCTACAATGTTATTAACCATTGTTCCACCAAGTTTCCGGGACGCGGGGGCGTGGGAGCGGGGAAACGCACATTGGGGACGTGTAGAGACACCCCAAAATTTTGGGGTATTTTGGGGGGCGGGGAGGCGTTGGGGTCCCTAACATAGGGGGGTCGGTCTCTAAAATTATTAAAAAAAAAAGAAAAATAATAAAAATATGAACCCCAACATATAAACATATCAATTCTTCATCCCATCATCATTTGCATACTAGCATGCTTATGTTCTCGAAGAGTTCAGTGTAATTTAACGTAATCATTATAGCCAAGCATATCATATCGATGTTTGTTTCTTTTTATTTGTTTCTATTTCGTTTTAAAATGACCATTTAGTGTAAAAGCCTAAAATTTAAGATGAGCCATTTCTTTTTTAAGTAAAAAAAATTTAAAAAATCGAGGGCAGTCAGGGTTTGTTGGAGTCCCCCATTTTCAGGAGGGGGCGTGTGGGAGCCCCCCAATCCAGGAAACTCCTAGACCTGTGTTTCCCCAAGTTTCGCAGAAAGGGGAGCGCTGAGAAACATTTTCCATGGAGCCCCCGAGCCCCCGGGGCGTGAGAAGCGTAGGGGGCGAGCCCCCGACCCTGGGAGGCGCGTCCCCGTGGAACACTGTTATTAACAGCAGATCATGATGACCGTGTTGTGCCACTTCATTCTTTGAAACTCCTAGCTACGATGCAATATTTTCTATGTAAGAGCGTGGAGAATAACCCACAGACTAATCCAATTGTTGGCCGAATTATATTGAAATGACACCTGGCGTGAACATAAGAGATTTGTATCAGCACTTGTGTAGCAGATATAAGGACGAGGAATTTGTTATTCTGCTCCAAAAGAAAGCTACTCGCCAAATATGAGATCCATATGATCATACAGCTGTCCAGCAAAGTCTGATGACACATTTAGATGATAGATATGAAAGCATAGTTTTAGGAGTTAGTTTTGCTATTTTAGAGACTCCTTTATTTTATAAACTTCTTGAACAGATCTGAATCCTAAATAGTGGATCTTTAAACTTCTTTTTGTAATTATAAAAGTAGCAAGGATAGAAGAGAAGGGGTGGAGGTTTCTGTGCTGGACTGGGGTTAGATGCTATCAAGCTTTGTATCAGAGGTACATATGACAAACTTTAAGTTTTGAAGACTGTTTATTTGGAATGAAACATATTATATAAGCCATGTTTTGATCTATTATTTTTGGTTGAAGTTTATGATCTGTTTGATCACCTTGCTTATCATTTCATTTCTTGATGAATGTTTTTATCCTGAGATGCTTTTAAGTTTGTGGACTTAACTAAAGTTCCTTTATTATATGTATATGGTTAATGTCTATGTTTCAGACCTTTTATTCAGATCTTCATGATATATTTCTGATTTAGTTATTATATGTTGTTTATATTTCTTTACCCTATTCATAAATGATTTCCTTCACAGTCTACAAAATTTAAACCATTTTTCTAGTTTTTTGTTTTGGATGTCCTAGCTTGTACTTTGTAGTCTAGGTACAATTTCAAGTACAAACACCCACTATAACCTCGGGAATACACATCTTTCGCTTAGGGTTTGTGCATGCCAACTCCAGGGGGGTATCCCTAACTGTACCTGCAACTAGTTAGTTATTTAGCCTAATAAGATAGAGCTGCAAGTAAGTAAATATTGTATCAAACCTTAAAAATTAGGAGGGAAGAATCAAAGACCAATGTCTTTCACAAGCTGATGGGGTCAAAGGTGGGCTAGAATGATTGTCTAAAGATGGGTGGAGAATAGGGACAAGGCTTCTAAGATGGAAGAATCTCGCCACCAAACTAGGTGTGGCTTTAAATAAATGGGTTCCGATGGATGAAGACTTTATCCCGGTCATTATAAGAGAGCTAGGTTAGGTTAGATCTACGACATTCAGGTCCTAAGGGGCTAAAATAGCTCGTTAAAACCTGCAATAATTAACACAGATCAGAGGTGCAATCGTCCATCTACCAATTAATCCTAACAACTCACACGAGAAAGAACTCAAGCATATATTGTCCATAGACTACAGATCAACGAAATAGCTTTATTAACTGTCAATTTGGAAATACAATCTGAGATGCCCTACCCACGATGAACCTTGAATTCCAGTTGATAGGCTTGAGTATTCTAGGTTAATGTGCCCTAGTTCTGTGCATGCACATGAGACTGACAGAGGAGAGCCAGGTCAGCCAAAGAAAAAAGGAACCTTTAGGCTTTATGTAGTGAATGTAGATCTAATCCTGTGACTGTTGTTCAAAAGTATGCAGCATATGTTTTAAACCACCACATAAAAGAGGGCACCATTCCTCTATGGAAACACATTAGAACCCCTTTATACATAATATTAACCACATGCAACTTGGAGACTCCCACAGTTGGGCATACTTGTATCTGGTCTGTAGTTTGTATGCTCCAAGAGTGACTTATTGGTTTAGGCTTGACTTAGTAACAAGTCTTGACCCTTCACTGATAATCAGCTCATAGATTAGGGCATATCAAACTGTTGTCTGAAATGCTGTGATAACTCCTTGTTGCTTATGTGACCATGCACCCTCACCTTGAGTGGTTATTGTCATAACTGCTTTGTGAACAGATTTTGAGTTCTCCCTTTTACCTTTGCACCCTCATCCTGGTTAAAAAAGGATGTGAAAGTGTTTTCAAATGAGTGCATGAGTAGGCATGCATCATGGGTAAACCGTGTAAGCATGCATGCTGCCCCAAATCGTATTAATTACAACTTTTAACTCATAAAGCATAACCATAAACTTGCCCAAGACACTGGTTATTCATTCCTTGCATGCCCAAACTTCACTTTAAAGAGAGGTGCAATTCTACTATCTTTCTTCAACTGCTATAACTCCTGTGCATGCTACAAGTCACTTGGATTAAGAGACAAGATTACTTAAGTTTCAACTTCTGTGTGTCATCCATATGCCAAACTGACTTGATTCTAACTGAGGGATACACACATGAACACCAGACTTAGAGGCTACTCCAAATAGAACTTAAACTCCCTTCTGCATACCTTTGCTCAAGAGACTAAGTCATTTCAGGTTGCAACCTCCTACTACTGCATGACACCCTTTTACTATTGGTCTAACTTTAGATAAACAATTGCATTTTGTACTCATGCCAACACCTAGGCAACTCAAATTGCTACTACACCTTTTTTGAGCAATGTGCCCTTATGATCTGATAAAGACGAGCCTATAAAGTTATAAACTATTGTAAAGAATATTCAAGTGTTGGTAGTTTAATAGGATATAATGCTGCAAGTTTAGGACAGATTTAGAACAGCATGTCAAGATACTAGCACGATTCTTTATGTCCATTATTATCTCTTGCTGAGTGCAATCACAGGGGTGCCAATTCTAAGAACAGAGATCAAGCATTGTTCCACATTGTAGGATTAAGGATTATCAACCTCATGACAGAAGGGACTGCTATAGGTTAAACAACACCAATAAACCTGCTTCTCCCCTATACCACCCACTAAGTATGTCTTTTAAAAATGCATGGAGAAGATTGATTGAATCATTGAACTATCATTCAGCCACTTTGTATTTATAATAGTATTCCTTCAACAAGGAAAGGTCGGCCCATACTTGGTGATACACAGGCCGGCTCAGAACTTCATATGTCTAAGTCCTTCCACACAGGTCAACCTAGCCGCTTGCACCTACGATTTTCTCCAAATGTCAACCCTAGTATCAGACTTGGGCATAGCCTAGAACCCATGACCTTGATAATGTTAAAAAAATATAAAAACAAAAGCAAACAGCAATAACAATAGAACATGAGATTTACGTGGAAACCCTATTGTATGTGTTACGTTGCACTTGTACCCAATGCACCTTTAGGTGTACCCCAGGGAGAGCCAAATTTTGACCAAGAAGGGTGTTATTGAGCAATGACAGTCATGGCTGGGCCCTTTGGTGCTCTGGCTTAATTGCACTGTTGACTGCCCTTTGCTGGGGGTTCTAACCTCAAGGTTGGTGACCGAGGCCCCTAAGGGTTGGCCACTGGGTCACATGGCTCCATATGTTGTTTATATGCTCTTGTGGCCTCCGCATAGCCACCAAGACACCCTCCTGGTTCTTTACACACCAGGCTCTCCTTCTCCTAGGCATTCTTCCTCATCAGGATGTTCTCTCCTTTCACCAGGCCATGTGTGTCGTTTGAGTGGGTGTTGAGGGATTTTGCAGCATCTTGAGGTTAGTAGGGGTATGACACCCCCCTCCCAACTCACTCCAGCCTTTCGTTTGGAGTGATTCACTTAATTAGGCTATTTTTGGCACCCTAGAGAACAAATATCCCCGATAGCCTACCTTAAGCCTATATTAAGTCATATTTAATTATTATTTTGTTTTAATTTTAAGTTGACATTTTTATAATTACAAATTGACATATTTTAAGACATGTCGGCCTGGATATTTTTGTAATAAGTGGGTGTGAGATCATATAAATTGATCTCCTCACTTTCATTTTGAAACATGAGATAAGTGGGGATTATTACTATATTTTTGTTTTTCTCTAACTAGGGCTGTTTGGAGAGAATGCGCCTTTCTTGAGGAGAACTCGTTTTTTGGTTAAGTAAGCTGGCTTTTGGAAGTTCTTTGGATAAATTCTTTTTTTTTGTGGTGAAGCTTAGATTTGTTGGCAAAACACAAGCACACTGAGGTTTGGCTTTTGATCTCTTTGTTTTATTGTTGGTGGATGATGCATATTCATGATTGAATGGTAGCCTAGGGCTGCATTTTTTCTAAGGTAGGCCTTTACCAACCATTAGTCACCTCAAAGAAAAAGAGTAACGTCTCCTTGTGAGAGTTCCTCTTAGGTTCATCCATACGTTTCTAGGGTAGTTATTTACCTAGGTTTGTTCTTCCCCTGTTGGAGCCATTCTTACCTTAGATACCCTAGGGATAGGGCACCTTAATACTCCCTTGTCCTCATCTCAAAATATCTAACCAGTCCTATTTTCTTTCCTTTTCTACCTTCGTTGCCCCTAGGCAGCCCTCCTTTCTACCCTCGCTAGCTCATTGTTGGTCCCTTCATCTCCTTACACCTTCGATGGTCACTTACCTTCCCTCGCAGCTGCTTCCAAACCCCCTTCTTTCCTCATTGTTGCCTCAGATAACCCTCGCCACTACCCTCATACCTTCGCTAGTCCACCCTCCATCCTTGCAATCCTCTTACCCTTGTCCCCTATACCCTCGGGCATGTCTTAAGGAACAACCCTAGGGCCAATCCCTTAATTCGGACTATCTTCAAGACTGCTCCCTATTTTGGGCCTGCTACTACAGCAGCATCCCTACCCCAATTCTCCCTTCAATCCCATATCTCCCTCGGTCTGTCCTTCACAAGGTGTCATAACACCTTCCCTTCCCCCACAAACCTACATCCACCATACTGTTGGTTTATTAGGGTCTAGTGCAGACCTGCCCTAGCGTCCTTGACTGAGTTTTTCACCCTCCAAGGTAGCCCGAAGGATGCCCTTACAGTGGCGACCTTCTTTCCTATAAATAATCACTCCTTTTCTTGTTCCATTCGTGCACCCTACACATGACCAAGCCGACAAAAGGTTATACCTTGAGGAAAACATGAATGTTGTACAGGGATTTTGTGAGCATAGGACACTGAAACATTATTGCATTGTTACTAAACACACAGTTAATAATTGCATAAAGTGTATGATTACTGTTGCGAATAACTGGTACATTTACATTTACTGCTATGGTTGTTTAGTTGTGATAGATTTCTCTCACTTTGCTAATGATCATTTAGTCACATTTTGTTATTGAAGAACAATGTTGCTATAAAACATAATTGTGTAAGTAGTTGAATGCATATTGATATATACTGCTGAAACATGCTAGTATTAACACATGGTTATTGGTGTGGGGTGATGATTATGGCTACTTTGAGTAATTATTGAAACTCTGATGTACTCGTGCATGAAACTGGTTACAAAATAGTAACATATTATTTCGTGAACATTGTTGGCTTTACTTGGTTTCATTTGGTATTTGCTTACTTGCATAATTGTTCGATCGTGCTTGGCCTGTTTCATAAGGCCACGACTCCATAAGGCACTGGCTACTAATACCCTCGAAAGAGATTATTTTTGGGTGTTTGGTGTCCTTTTCAGAGTTGGATTAGGGCTCTCCCCTAGGAGGCTTAGGCTTCCAAAGCAATTGGGAGAAGTTGACCAAGGTGACAATGGTCACTTTTCCCACATATGCTTTTACTGGTGGCTAGGACTGCCATTTCAACCGGTGACAGTATGCAAGTAAAACCATGAGGCAATGGTAGCTTCGATCTTTTATTATTTCTCGACAAAAAACTTACAATGCTCTCTTTTATCTCTCTTATGTTACAATGCCAAGGCATCAATCCCATTTTATACATTACATATAAGGGTTCCAAAAGGAACTGTAATACACTAGAAGGGTCAAGAAATTTTCGCCTCGAGGGCTCTACCCTCACGTGCCTGATGCATACAAGCAACGTGTCGACCTAGTCAAGAGCTATACAAAAAGAATATTGGCTTCATCTCCTAACATTCTCCCACTTGAAGTCAATATACATGAAGTTCCTTTCCAATGTTTTCCACCCACGTGCCATTGCCCACTGTTGCCTTCATCGCGTTTTCGACAAGCCCATAGAAGTTTTACACCATTCAAACTTCTCTCTCCTGACCAACTTCATAAGAATATCTGCAATATTCTCATCAGTATCAATTTTCTCCAACAAGATCCTACCGTCTTCCACCACTTTCCTTATGAAATGGTACTTAATATCAATATGCTTTGTGCAATCATAAAATGTTGGTTTCTTCACTAAGTTAATAGCACTTTCACTATCACAGTGCAAAGTAATCTTCCCCTATATCATCTCGAATTCTTCCATCGGTAACTCTAGCCATATTTCCTCTTTATTGGCTTTAATTGTTGCCAAATATTATGTTTTAGTGGTTGATAAAGCCACCACTGGTTGCAACTTCGATGTCCAGCTTATAGCACCAGCAAGAGTGAAAGTATATCATGTAGTAGATTTTCGTCTTTCTCTATCTCCACTAAAATCAGCATTTGCAAAACTTTTAATTTGTAAATATGTCAACCTATAGCAGATAGCAACGTCTGAAGTGCTCTTTCAATATTTGAGTATCCACTTCACAACATCCTAATGCTCCTTAGCAAGCTCCCTACTGTTGATGAATATGGTACACAAGACTTGCTTGTCTTCTCTACTTTTGTGCTAGGAAATTGTTGAGAAGATGAAGTGTACAATAAGTAGGGGATGCTAACTTGTTTTGCATTCTACATAATAAAGTGCTACAAAGTCTTTTCTATATATAACTTTTAAATTAACCAAATCTTCCTACTTGTTTTGTCCTTGTGTATCTCCATCCCTAAAATTTGATTTGCTACTCCTAAAACCTTCATTTCAAATGTCCTAACCAACTAAGCCTTGAGATCAATGATTTTTCTTCATGATGGGGTCTGCAACCAACATATCATCAACATACAACAGCTAGATAATACAACTGCCATCATCAAACCTCTTATAATACACAATGGTCAACTTCACTTCTACTAAAACCTTGGCTCTTCATGAAGATGTCAAATTTTATATACCACATCCTTGATGCATGTTTCAAAACCATATAGAGATTTCTTGAGTCTACAACCAAATGTTCTTTGTCTCTTTCTTTATAGCCCTCAAACTGATCCTTTAAGATTTCTTCATCAAAATCACCATGCAAGAAAGCAGTTTTTACATCCAGTTGTTCCAACTCCAAATCCTATGCTACTATAAGTGCAAGTAAAACCCTTATAGTAGTAAGTTTCACAACTGGAGAGTAGATTTCATTAAAATCTATACCTAACACATAGCATTTTGTTACCGAGCGAGCTTTATATCGTTCCAACAACCCATCATAGTTCTTTACTTTATACACCCACTTACTTCCAACAACTTTTCTTCCTGGTGGGAAATCCACAAGTTCCCATGTTTGATTCATGTTTAATGCTTTCATTTCTTCATCCATGGCTTTCCTCCATTCTAGCTTCCTCAAATGAAGTAGGTTCACCATCATTAGTTACCAAAGCAAAAGAAGATTGAAAATCAAGATAATACCTTTCTGAAAATCTCTTAGTCCACTCAACCACTATTTATGTTGATTTTTGTACCTAGAAAAATGTTCCCCTTGGTGACTTTAGCCTTGGTCACTTAAAAGGGGGAAATAAAGTGACCCTTGCATTAAATGACTTGAGATGGGCATTTAATTTGACTTTAGAGAATAAAGTCATTTTTTGGAAAAATTTAAGTGAGGTGAGTGAAATTAATTTTAAATGAGATTTAATGAGCATTTAATCTCATCCACTCATCTTATCTAATCTCAACCGTTGGATTAGAAGAACCCTAGGGTTTTCACCAAAAAGGAAAGAGAAGGCAAAATCACCTTCACTTTTGAGAAGAGAGTTGAGAGGAGAGAAGGGAGAGAAAAAAAAAAAAGGCACGATTTTCGAGGCAACGCAAATTTCGAGACAACATAGTTTTCGAGGTGAAGAGTTTTAGTTTAGCAGGCATCTCGAGGTGACTGTACAACACATTTTTGGGGGGACGGTTTTCGAGGACATTTTGGGCACAAATCTCGAGAAGGTTGGCACAATTTTCGAGGCTATACTCTGCACAGAAACCGAGGTCATACTCGGGCACAATTTTTCGAGGTCCGTACAGTTTGTACGGACTATACCTTTTGCACAAAATTCAAGGTCTGATTTTTGCACAGATTTCGAGGTCGTGGGCACAAAAATCGAGGGTCTGTTCTAGCACAAAAATCAAGGCATTTGCCACGAAAATCGAGGAGGTTCTGGGTGCATTTTTTGCAATGGAGATAAGTTGTACTTTCCGCTGTACTTGTTTTATATTTTATTGAAAAAATAAAAATCTTTCTCCTAACAGGTTTTCCCCTTGTGAGTTTTTCTTGGGCAAGTTTGCCAAAAATCTCTGAGTCTGAAATTTATGGTGTGCATTTATTGTTTTTCTTTTGTCATTAAATGTGAGTTTCAGCAGTGTTTTTATGGTCTGAAATATTGTTCTATTTCCAGCCTTCATTAAATATGGGTTGGGCATTAAACAATGAAAATTTTGAAATTTAAACTGGTGGCTGAAAACTGAGAAAAACTTTCATGGTATCAAAGCAAGGTTGGGCAGAAAAATAAAATTTTGCAGGCAAAAAGTAATTTCCAAAACTCAGAAAAATTCTTTTTATAGTAGCAACATTTTGTTGAAACTTGAACTTTGCAAAATATGACTTCAACTAGACTTAGAATGGAGGATAGGCTTGATGGGGATAGAAATTGTATCCCATGGAAAGCAAGGATAATGTTGCTATTGGAGGAGAATGAGTTGTGGGATGAGGTGGTTCATAACACTACAGCAAATCCCATTGCTATTCCCCCTACATTGATGCAGCAGCCCTTACCGCCTTCAATAAGAAGGATATTAAGGCCAGAAGGATTATCCCAGATGCAGTTAAAGACCATGTGATTCCTCACAACCTGAGTAAGACCCGTGCATTTCGGATGTGGGATGCTTTGACCGGATTGTTTTAGAGCTCAAACGAGAATAGGAAGATGGTTTTGAGGGATAAGCTGAAAAGTAACAAAATGGCCAAAGGGAAGGTTGTGATATCTTACCTTACTAGGATCTCTCAGGTGAGAGATGAGCTTGCAGCAGTTGGGGAGGTTGTTCCTAATGCAGAGCTAGTGCGGACAGCTTTGAATGGGGTTTCAAAGCCTTGGGTTGTGTTTGTGGAGGCTTTGGTAGCTAGGGAGAACTTACCTACATGGGACATGATATGTGATGACTTTGTTCAGGAGGAGACTCGAAGGGGTCTTTTGCAGGGCAGTGCTTCTACTAGTAGGGAGGAAGAGGAGAATGTGGCTTTGACAGCAAATGGGAAAAAGTTCAGGAAGGGTTCCAAGAAGTGTGGGGCCAAGCAGCAGGATGGGCAGAAGAAGGATCTAAGCACTGTAAAGTGCTTTGCTTGTCAGAAGATGGGGCACTATGTTGGGCAATGTCCGCAAAAGAAGAAGAAGAAGAAGAAGAAGAAGCAGACAGCAGCTTCGATGGAGGTTGAGGATTTTGCAGATAGATTTCAGAGAGAGTTTTCTCTGTGCACTGGACATGTTGATAGAGAAAGAGCATCCATCATCACCAGTGCGGATGTTGATAGAGAGAGGGAGTATTCCCTGTTGATAGACCATTCTTACAATGCATCCACTTCCAACATGGTATATTGATAGTGGAGCTTTGAGCCACATGACAGATGCTCGAGAGATGTTCTCCAAGCTTTCACAGACAAAGATTGATGTGGAGGTAGTATTGGGAGATGACTCTATTGTCAAAGCAATTGGGTGTGGGACCATTACCTTTCAAAGGGAGTCCATGAGTCCCATGGTGTTGAGAGATGTATTGTATGTACCTGGGTTGAAGAAGAACTTGGTTTCAGTTTCCATGATCGAGGATCGAGGTCTTGGGGTGTCCTTCCTAGATGGACATGCACGTGTGTTTCCCAAGACTACAGAACCATCTGCTTCCTACACCATTGGAGTCAAGTGTGGGAAACTGTACAAGCTCTTGTTTTAGCCTCAGCATGCCTTGGCACATAGCAGCGGTAGCGAGCTTTATGAGATGTGGCATAGGAGGATGGCTCACTTGCATCATCCAGCTTTGAGGTTGTTGAGATATGTGCTTACAGGTTTGCCAAAGTTTAGCACAAAGCAGAGTGATGTTTGCAGGGGGTGTGCTTTGGGAAAGTACACCAAGACTGCTTTCACAAGCAGTGATAGCAGGTCGGCAGGGCTTCTTGCCTTGACACATTTTGATTTATGTGGACCTATGCCATCTGTTTCTCTGAGAGGATATGAGTACTATGTGACATTCATCAATGATCATTCCAAGAAGACCTGGATCTACTTCTCGAAGAGCAAGAAATCTGAGGAGGGCTTGCAGAGTTTCCAAGGGTTCAAAGCTCTTCTGGAGAACCAGACAAGGAGGAAGATACGGGCTCTCAGATCGAATAACGGGGGTGAGTATACCTCCAAGGAGTTTAATGGATATTGTAGACAAGAGGGCATTCGGAGGCAGTTGACGATTCCATACACTCCAAAGCATAATGGAGTGGTAGAAAGGAAGAACAGGTCTATTGTTGGAGCAGCTAGAGCTATGTTACATCACCAATCACTTCCTTTCTTCCTTTGGGCAGAGGCATGCAGTACAGTGGTTTATCTTTAGAACAGGAGTCCCCATCGTGTCGTGGGGAACATGACACCTGAGGAGAGTTTCACAGGCACGAAGCCTGAGGTTAGCCATTTTCGCATATTTGGTTGTTTGACTTACTCTCATGTCCCTTCTGAAAAGAGGACAAAATTGGAGCCCACCACAAAGAATGGCATCTTTGTGGGCTATGATGAGACTTTAAAGGCCTTCCGTATTTATCTTCGTTCTCAAAAGAAAGTTGTTGTGAGGAGGGAAGTGGAATTTGAGGAGGAGCAAGCCTTCAAGAAGACTAGAGATTCAGAGCAGGGAGAGCAGCAAATTCCCGCACCTCAGGTAGTTTCACAGGTACCGTCAGTGCAGCAGACAAGTTCACAGGTTTCTAGAGATACTAGACCACACAATATGGGCATAGGTTCACCAATTTCAGTGGATTAGCCAGCAAGATATTCGGGGACAGGTTTTGGGTCTCAGATTACAGGTTCATCGTATAGAGCATCAAGATCATAGAGTTCACCAGTTGTTGGTACACCGGTTTCTGGTTCACAGGTTACTGGGGTTTCTATCTCTGGTAGTTCATCAGATGAGGATAGACCAGTGTGGGAGCAGCCTTCAAGGAAGAAGAAGCCTAAGTGGCTTCGAGACACCTTAAAGGAAGCACAGGAGTTTGGGACACCCAAGGAGCCAGTGAGGACTATTCAGATGCCAGACAGATTGGGTATGGCATTAGTGGCTAGTCTTCGTGATTCAGAGCCTTCTACTTTTGAGGAGGCCTCCCAACATCATGTTTGGTGAGATGCCATGATGGATGAATACCATTCCATCATGAAGAATGATGTATGGGAGATAGTTCCGAGACTTGAGGGGAAGTCAGTGGTGACTTCTCGTTGGCTTTACAAGCTAAAACATGTTGCAGATGGTAGTGTGGAAAAGTACAAAGCTCGGTTTGTGGCGCGTGGGTTTTCAAAGGGTTGAGGGAGTTGACGATGATGAGACCTCTGCACCGGTCTTTGAGATTCAAGGGAGAGTCTCATGTGTGTAGGCTAAAAAAAGCCTTGTATGGGTTGAAACAAGCTCCTAGAGCTTGGTACTTCATGATTGACTCTTACTTGCAACGGATGGGGTTTCAAAAGAGTGAGGCAGATCCAAATCTCTATTTCATCATGGTTGGAGATGATCCGCTCATTCTTCTGTTGTATGTGGATTGCTTATTTATCACAAGAGGAGAGAGATCCATTGCAGCTTGCAAGAACGATCTTGCTTCAGAGTACGAGATAATAGACATTGGGTTGATGCACTATTTTCTGGGATTGGAGGTTTGGCAGGAGCCTCGACATATTTTCTTGGGACAGGGAAAGTATGCAATTGATATTCTGAGGAGATTTAGGATGGAGGATTGCAGGCCGATGTCTACACCGATGGTCACCAACTAGAAGAAGCTTCATGCTTCCGAGGGAGAATTGGCGGATCCTACACTATATCGTCAGCTCATTGGTTCGTTGATGTATCTGGTCAACTCTCGACCGAATTTGTGTTTTGCAGTGAACACTCTTAGTCGGTTCATGGTTAGGGTGCACCGGTAAGCCGCAAAACATGTGTTGTGATACCTTACAGGGACAGTGGAGTATGGTCTAGACTACAAGAGGTCGAATGGGATCACATTGGTTGCCTTCACAAATTCACATTGGGCAGGCAGTGTGGCAGACCGAAAGAGCACTTCCGAATGTTGTTTCAGTTTGGGCTTGACGACAGTGTCGTGGTTCAGTCGAAAGCAAAAGTTTGTTGCTTTGAGTTCTACAGAGGCCGAGTATATGGCAGCCAATCAGGCCAATTGCGAGGTGTTGTGGCTTCGCAAGTTGATGGTGGATTTATTTGATTAGGAGTTGAGGCCTACATTGATTTACTGTGACAATCAAAGTTACATCCACCTCTCTGAGAATCTAGTTTTTCATGACCCGTCAAAGCCTATTGAAATCAGGTATCATTTCATTCGAGATTATGTTCAGAGAAGAGCAGTGACATTGCAATACATTTCCACTAATGAGCAGGTTGCAGATATTCTGACGAAATCTTTGGGGAGGGACAAGTTTGTTTTCTTCAAAGACAAGTTGGGAGTGGTGCAGAACACCTTCCTCGGTAAGAGGGAGCGTTGATTTTTGTACCTATCAAAGTGTTCCCCTAGGTGACTTTAGACTTGGTCACTTAAAAGGAGGAAATAAAGTGACCCTTGCACAGATTTCAAGGTCGTACTCTAAACAAGTACAGAGGCCGTACTCAGGCACATTTTTTCGAGGTCCATACTCCGGAAAGGATCATTTGAAACCCTCTAATTGTTTCTATTAGACCAACATATTTGCCCGAGGAACCTGTGAATACCTTTGCTACAAAAAAGGGTTGTGATAAGAAACGCTCAATTTTTCTTGCTCTTGCTACGATTAAACGATCTTCCTCTGATAATTCATCCAGTCCAGATTATCTTGGAGATTTATAATTCTTCCGTTTTATTGGATGGGTTTTCGATTAGTTGGGGCTAGAGGAACTCCAAAATCCGCCCAGCGAGCTCTTGAAGGGAAAAAAGAATTGATTTCTACATAGATTTCGAGGCCGTGGGCACAAAAATCGAGGGTCTGTTCTATCTTAAAAATCAAGGAGGCATTTGGCACGAAAATCGAGGCTCTAAATGCATTTATTGCAATGGAGATAAGTTGTACTTTTCGCTGTACTTGTTCTATATTTTACTGAAGAAATTAAAATCTCTCTCCTAACAGGTTTTCCCCTTGTGGGTTTTTCTGAAATTTATGGTGTGCATTTATTGTTTTAAATTTTGTCATTAAATGTGAGTTTCAGCAGTGTTTTTATGGTCTGAAATATTGTGCTATTTCCAGCCTTCATTAAATTTGGGTTGGGCATTAAACAATGAAAAATTTGACATTTAAACTGGTGGCTGAAAACTGAGAAAAACTTTCAATTTCATTGTGGTGTATATGAAGCAGTCTTCTAGTGCTTAATTCCTTCATGCATACAAAATTTATCAAATTTCTTGGAGCAATATTCTCCTCTATTATCATATTTGAGACATAAAATAGAATTGCCCAAACTTTTCTCTAAACGTGCCTTTGAACTCTATAAGTTTTTCAAAGGCTTCTAATTTATTTTACAAAAAATACAGCCACACTTCTATAATAATCATCTATAAAAGTCAAAAAATATCTAGCACCATTTATAGACAATCTGGAGACTAGTCCAAATATTTCCAAATGAAAAGTTGCAAAAGATCAAAACTTTTACGAAAGCTTGCAGTAAACCAAACTCTCTTCTGTTTACCAAAAATACAATACTCACAAGTCTAAATCACATGACTTTATCCCAAAAAGCATATCTCAATCATGCAGAGTTTTCAAACATTTTTCACTCATATGTCCAAGTTGTTGATGCTGCGGCATCACTACATCTAAAGCATTCCCTAAGTCGATTGTTGCTGCATGATTTGTTATTGTATCGCCACACAAACAATACAAGGTCACATAAGATTCTCCATTGCTACCAACAAGGGCTCCTTTGGTAAGTTTGCATTGATCATCACCAAAGGTAGTAGAATACCCTAGCTTATCCATCATCTTGATTGAGAACAAATTCTTTCGTAGATCTGGTACATGTCATCACACAGTCACTTTCTCTGCCATCATCCATCGTTTAACTTGGTTAAACCCTCTATCCTTGTTGCAGCTCCCACTCACAAGAAACCCTATGCCTACAAGTTTTTTAGGCTCTGATACCAAATGTTAGAAAAATATAAAAACAAAGGCAAACAACAATAACAATAGAACACATGATTTACATGAAAACCCTGTTGTATGCAGTTAAAACCATGGGGCAATGGTAGCTTCAATCTTTTATTATTTCTTGACAAAAAACTTACAATGCTTTCTTCTATCTCTCTTGAACTCTGTCCATGTTGAGCATGTGACTGATGTAAATGTTACTGAAAAAGTCCAAATCTGGCATCCAAGTTGGCAGATCATGTTATCTCATTCTTGGTTTGACCTTCATGTTTTTGTCATTGGATTCCTATCCTTTTTCCCACATTTCATCCACGAACAGGTCTGGGATAATTTTTTGTTAACACGTGCCATGGACAGTAATATAATAGAATACAATTGTTGGTTGGGGAGTTGTTATGAAAATGAAATCGAACTGATTAAAGGGTACCATTCTCAGAGGCATTCTCACAGAAAAATTAGCAAATACACACTTTATGAGCTTTTGACATCCTCAAAACAACCTTTTTTCATTTGTGGAGACCGCTATCATTCACTTGGATGTTTCAGATGCAAGCTATAAGCTGCAACTGCAGAATTAAGAATCGAGAAGTAAATGAGCACTGCCACACAAAATGGAAGTGGTTTCACCTGATCAGTCCTGGCATATACATTATAATGTGCTTACTAGCAACTTTCACTGAGGCCACAGGCATTGTGATGTTCATACCACTCGAGGTTTAGTCGCCAACATCTGCCTTTGTGAATTAGAAGCATTTTTATATCTTGATTACAGTAAATCTGCAGCAGAACTGTGCCAGTACACAACAACCACAATCGAAAAGAGAAAAAAATAATAAGTCATTTAGCAGTTTTAAAACATATATTTAATTTATCAAAATAAAGTTCAGATATATAACTTCAGATACATAGCTTAACTTTTATGCAACCCCAACGGTAAACACGGGTGTTACAATTTATTACACCTAAAAACATGAGACTGAAAAAGAAACCTGACAGAAGAACAGTGATTGTAAGTAAAACATGTATAGCTATAGTGAACTGGCTTTAAATTAACCACCAGACAACCAAGTCCACTAGAAAGCAACTTGTCTATGAAAAACTAAACTCCAAGGTACCCTTGCAGTAAAAGTGATGGTTAAATTTTAGGTGCTGAGAAATGCACAGCATTAATGTGCATACAGAGTATAATTATTACAAGCATGTTTTGTATTCTAAAGTTTATTATACAGGAAATAAAAAAGAGTTGCAAGCTAAACTATACAATAACTAAGCAAAATATTTTGTGGGCCACTAAATGTAAACATGAAATTGTAGTATTGTACAACTTATTAAGATTAGGCCACTCCATAGTAAGATGAAATCAATTTCTGAATGCAGGAAAATGTAGTTGTAAAACTTATGAAGATTAGGCCACTCCATAGTAAAAATGAAATCATTTTCTGAATGCTCCGCCTTCAGCATGACAATGAAATGATAATGGAGGATAAATAAATAAATATTGAATATATTATTAAAAATTTAAATTTGTTTTATGATGATATAGATGAAACTGATCAATAGAATATTATTAAATAGCTTATCATGTTATCACAAATTGGTCTTAGAATGAGCAAGAAGTTTAATTAGGGCCATGTCACTACATAGATGCCAACAACAAAAGCAAATTTATACAACATTAACGCTGGGAAATTTAGCTTGCACAATTGTACACAGAATGCCAGCCATGTTCAATGCTAGTGCCTTTGAACTGTATCTCCCATATTCCATAACCTGTTACATATCTCAACATTAGACATTGTTGTCTGATCAAACTCGAACCTCTCCATTATCCTCCTGTCCCTGTCTACAATATCTGTAAAGAGTTCAGGAACATAAGTGCTGCAATTTATTCTATTATACCCAAAATAAGCAACTCTACTAGGATATTGCATTGTTATTTCCTACATGCTTTCAAGCTATTAAATCTTCTAAGCTTTTATGATAGTTCTGGATGATGTAAAAATTTTACAGCTTTCCCTTGTTTTGTTACACATACACAACTAGTTACAACATGGACTATAAGGCTTGGAGACAGTTGCAAGTAGAAATATAGAAACTAGCATAGAACACTTCAGTAAAATATGTTCATTTCAATCAAAGACCGGAAAAGAAAGGACACACCAAAAGTAAATTCATTCAAGAAAAGCTCCATAGGATTCACATGGCAAGTAAATACTGCCTCCACCAGGAAACTACACAAATTAACATCTAAAATGTATGTGACAAAATATTAAAATAAAAATAAAAATAAATAAATAAACTACATCAAAAGTTCAAGCTTAAGATGCAAGTTTTCTGAAGGATACAGCCTTTGTCTCTCTCCTTTTCATTCAAGTCTGGAATTATCTTTGTAATAGATGCATACAAAGAGATTGTACTCCTGCAATTTTTAACAGCATTAGTCAGAGAAAGTCACACTGCCAGAACAATAAAGCCGCAAAATAAATTGAAACTGAAACCTGAAATCAAAAGCTGGCACATAAAGAAGAGTGAAATAATTTGCAAGACTTGCTGAATATCAGTAAGTTAACCCTGCCCACTTCCCATTCAAAGAAACAAAAAAAAAAAGTAAAACAAGCTGTGAACCATTCTACAGAATGCTCCTAATAATGGTTATATAAGACTGCATGGAATATTATATTATAGTTCGCTTTATAAAGAAATGTAATTGAATTTACAAGTAGACTTGTTTGGTGGGATATCTTGACATCGACCCTTGTACTGCAAACATATTTGCAAGCATGGAGGGAATCCTGTGCCACCATGTGTTCCACCATAAAGTACTCATACATCTAAACTATGTTACTTACTATGGTTACCTACATTGGGATGTCCACGGTGACTAT
The DNA here is from genome assembly GCA_001517045.1 of Pseudotsuga menziesii. Taxonomy (NCBI): domain Eukaryota; kingdom Viridiplantae; phylum Streptophyta; class Pinopsida; order Pinales; family Pinaceae; genus Pseudotsuga; species Pseudotsuga menziesii. Next base: position 215,826 of record LPNX010649308.1, read on the forward strand.
CCTCTTTCAATGACACTGACAAGATATTAGACAAACTGTATACATATGTTGTGGTATTAGGTTTTAGTATTTACAATAAATATGGTACGTCAATTACTGGTTTTGCGTCCCAAACCTGCACTAAGTGGTAAAGCCCTAAAACACAAGTGCAGCCATAGGGGAACTAAGAGGGGTTGTCCATTGTCACCACAACAATGCCCTCTCTCAATTTAGGTCGGCTTTCCTCCAACACAAGGGGGATAGCCCCTAAGTTTATCATAAGCTTTAAAGAATAAATCAGATGATGGACCAAGACTAGTGCCTATCCAATTGGGCAAAATAGAGTCAAGGTGTCAATCTTAGAGGGTTGTTTTTGAATGAACGGTTAAAGAAAGGTAGAGGGCAACAGCATGCTACAATCAGCCTTAGATCATTGTTTGTTATTGCAGAAGATGACTAGGAGTGCCCTTACAAAGGAGATCCTCTTAGGCAAATAAATTATATAAGGGTGTGTCTTACTTATGAAATAAAAATCTGCAACAAACTCTTACTAAGAAGATGGCTGCATAATTAACATATTCAGAAATAAAACAGTAACTGATCATAACACGGGAAGATCAACACCCAAGACCTTCTAAAAGAGTAGAATTACCCTTCATGATTAACCCTTAGAACAGCATTTGCCAACACTTCCCAACAAAAATATTCAGCAACTTGAGATAAAAAAACATATGCCTCACATTACAAGAATGAACCCATGAATCTCCAAAATCTTTCAATAGATATATGACTAAGCTCATAGAGGGGATGTCCCCCAAACCCAACTATGGTCAACAAAAGAGAGAACAAATCCTTATATAGGTTTCAGCTCAACTCCCTTACAATAAAATACTAGAAAAAGACTAAATTATTACATAAGAGGACTCTCCAAGGCAAAACACCATCACCATGAATAAAATGGTGAAGCCACATAAACGAGATTCTAGATGTCTCCCCCTTAATGCAAAATGTCATTTGTCCTCTTCTCCTTTGGAACACCTTTCAATCATAATCCTCAACAATCACCTCCAATAAAATACTAATATATGCTAAGTCAAAAGAAGGTGGTCACTATTCAAGAAGTTCCTTGATCAACAAAATAATATGATAAACCCTTCGAAGATGTGCAACCTTGAGATGTGTGCAAGAAGGTGGCTATGGGACCACCTTGACCATGTCGTATATTATAAAATAATCCATGAAAAGCCAAGGCTGCACTTGTGTTTTAGAGCTTTACCACCTAAAGTGCAAGTTTGGGAGGTAACAACTTGCATTTTGATAAAGATTGTAATGATCCACAATCAAGAGAAATGTTAATAAAGAATGAGGAATACTTGAGAGAGGCGATATTAGGCTAACTGACCATACCTTTGCAGTCATAAAGTAGTATTATAAATAGAAATTAAAAAGGTTTCAAATGAGAGAACAAATAAGAAAGGAAATCACAATAAAACAAATATAGATAAAGTTGATACAAAACTGAATGCCCCCCCCTCCATTTTTGTCAGTTGAGTTCTTACATGGATATGGATATGCAGAGCTCTAAGAAAATCATATGAAGATTCTTGTTAGATTTATGTACAAAATTGTATACTATGTACTACAAGCGAACAGCATTTACTCCACAACTTCTAATAATAAAACCCTAAGTTAAAGGGTGTCACCACGGGGACATTTAGAACAGAGTCATATGTCATGGCATTGTGGCTTCTTGTTCTTTGGCTGGAATAATTTGCAATGGGCATTCCAATGCAGTATGCTTGTGTGTGCATGGGCTAAACATATGATTGCAGACTTCTGAGTCTCAGTCCCCTTATGCTCAGTTACACATACCTGTTAAGGATCATAGAACCAAAGTACCAAATATGGGAAGAAGGTGCATGTCAGAACTATTTCTTTTCAGACAAGATATTTTATGTACTTTTGTAAGAAAAAATCTCCTATTCCTTGTTAACCATTTTAACTGAAGAACAAGCAGCTGGGTCAGTTTTGTAAGTACCTTTACTCTATTTTATAATTATTTCAATGCATACTGCTTCTATTATATAAGCAGTCTTCTATATTTGTTTGGAAGTGAACACACAGTTCAATAAAAATGATCATTTTGTATGTTGAAAGTGTGTCTAAGATGCATGAACAGTCTTCTATCATGGCCGCAGACATGATCTTCAAAGATACAAAGGAAATATCAGAAGGTTTCCCATCAGCCTCTCAGAGCATATGGGCGGCCTGGAAGAAATGTAAGCCCTCATTGTCTGTAGGGATTCTCACTGCCGCAAAGGTTATTCAGGAAGCCAACTTTCAATATGGTGGGTTAAACCTGGTTTGAGGCCAAAAGACTCAGCGTGAAGGGATCCTCCATCCTAGCAGACCTATATGATTACCAAATATGTCATTTCATGAGATGGGAGGACATCAAACAGCAATACACTGAATACAGCCTCAAACCCACTGAGAAACTCAGTTTTCAATGTCTCTATGAGCTGGAACTCTTGAAGACAAGATCTCTCAAAAGCTAAATATCAAGAATTATGAAAAATACTGGAGGGGCTAGGCCTGGAAATTTTCAAAAACTGTATTGTCTGTTTCTACAGCTCACATGTACAGTTGTTTTGAGAGCCATTCAGGGCAACCAGATTGGGTGAAAAAAAGTGGGAATGGTGGGCTTCGACTCCCAAACGGTCAACAAGAATTTATCTATCTGGAAATCCCTACGGAAATTCAGAAAAAAATATTTTTTGCCCGGCAGTTAATCTACCATAGTCAACCACAGATATGCTCTGTAAAATGGGTTTTAAAAGTTTCCAATGCCCTGTGTGTCCCAAGGAGAAAACGGCTCTGAACCTCCTCCTGAACACAATTCCTCCTTATGACACACAGGGCATTGGAAACGGTGCTGAACCTGTTTTGTTTTGGGAAACTTCCCATTGTCCTTTGTGTCAAAGAAGAAAAAGGTTCTGAACATGTGTTGGTTTTATTAAAATTAGTGCAGCTGCGAGACCCATTCTCAAAGAGGATGGTACCCTAGTCAGTTAACTAGGGCAGAGTAAGACCCTAGAAGGTACCCTAGGGCCCCCAGTAGTCTCCTAGGGTTCTTGGTCTGGGACCAAGCAGGTTGATGTCATGGCAAAGTCCCTAACATGTGGTTAGGGCCCCTATATGTCTCTATGGTATTATAGTCTAAGAACAGAGTTTCTTGGACACGAGGTCCAAGCAAATTCTGTAAGTTGAGACAGCGACTTCCCGGTCTGGGACCAAGCACATTCTTGGTCTGGGACCAAGCAATTCCTGCAAAAGCACCCCTGGTCAATTAACCAGGTTTATCTTGGTCAAATTGACCAAGATGATGTCCTCTCTCCTAATCAGTTATTGCTAGGCTGTTTCTCAAGGGACTAGCCACCCCTTGATGATGTCACTAGCACCTAACCCTTAGGAGCAGTATTGAGGACCAAAAGATCATACCATCCAATTTGGATCTTCCCCTTATACAGTGATGATAAAATATAAAAAAACAATGTACCTTGAGAGAGACAAAAGTTTGAAGTCCTTGGTCTTGTAGGTCACTTAGGTAAAAAGAGTTGTTTGCCCACCTTTATGGTTTACCTTGATCTTGTGGGTATGAGGGTTGTCTTATTGTGAGCCCCTTTGGTTGACTCATGGTCCTTTATCTTACTTGGTCCTAGCAGTCCTTTTATGTGTACCTTTGTTATGATGTCTTACCTTATGGGTTTTAATTTTAGACAATTGGTACACTAACCTAAGTTATTTTTACTTTATGGTTTCATTGTAAGACAATTGGACCTTTTATTTTTTATAGTTTTATAATTTATTTTACATTTGGACCACTGTATTTTTGGTTTTATAAAGTACCTAGGACCTTTGGTACCTATCCTAAGTCAACCTATTTGTATTTCATAACACCCCCAACCCCTATAAAAAGAAAGGGTTATCCTTCATTAAGTTCATCCAAAGAATGAAAACTCACTTACCTAGATTAGACTGCTGCTAACGTGACTGTATCCTTTTTCCTTCGTGTTTCTTCCTCTTCCACGTAATTATTCCTTTGTGAGACTATATGACTGCTCCATGTGACCCCTTGCAGCGTGACCATTCATTTGCAACATGACTTCTTCCTCCGCATGGTTGTTCACTAAACTGTGATCCCCAGCATGACTATTCTCTGTTTACTCTTATCCTGGGTAACGGTGGTCTCTACCCTAGCGTGGTCGTATACACATCAACATGATTATATACCTATTGTCTCTACCGTAGCGTGGTCGTATACACATCAGCGTGATTATATACCTGCTGTCTCTACCCTACCATGGTCATATATACACGAGCCTGATTGTTCACTTCACCAACGTAACTGTTTACTCTTATCTTGGGTGACAATGGTCACTACCCTAGCATGGTCGTATATACATCAGTGTGATTATATACCTATTGTGCGTGACTTTATATCCACCCTGTGTGATTGTATATACACCCACCCAGCATGACTACATACCTGCTCAACGTGACCACTTCTCCACCTTCACGTGATTGTTCTTCTTGCGCGTGATTGTGTAAACTCCTACAGCGTGATTGTATCTTATCCCTGCCAATGTCACTGTATCCCTGTCAGCAGCATGATTGTGTGTCTCTTGTCAGTATGACTGTACTAGGTATAACTGTGCTGCTAATTTGGTTGAAGAATCTGAGGTCTGTTTACTTCTGCCTTAACCCTCTCTCTCTCAAGGTACATAAGTTGTTTAACCCAGATGACTTGTCCCTTCGATGACAAGATCAAAACTAAAAGTATCTGAGTATAAGGCTGATTCAAAATAATTGTTATGATTCTTTACTGTTGCTATCTATTGTACATTATTTTATTATTATGTTAATGTTCATGGCATTTGGTGAATCATCTTAGGGACCAACTTTAACACAGTAACCAATGGAGGGTTAAAGTTGAAGAGATGAAATTTGTTTTTATTGCAGTTTAAATCTATTAGAGCAGTACTATTCTGAACTTGGTTTCATAATTTTGTTTATGCGTTGAAGTGTATTTATTTATGTTAAATCTGATCTAATCCTAAACTTTAACAGGTTGGGCCCGCTAACCAACTCTATTTAGCCTTGGGTCTCCACCCTCAAAAACCCCTCTTGTATGCCAAGCTTTGATCTGTTACATTCCACACTGCCAAGCAATTTTTTAGAGCAGATCCATTATTGCATATGAAAATATGTCATTTAGTATGGATTGAGCTTCAAAGCAACACTTTATCCTTTGAAACTGTAACTCTGGACTTTTTCTTGTTTCTTAATCCCATGAGCTCCCTGATGAGGAATTGGTCCTCCACAAAGGCCCACTTGGCCTCCCCTCCTTCACCACCCTCCAAACCTCTTGCCCTGAAACCCCTAGCCTCCCCAAGCTCCCTCCTGACCTCCCCAACCTCTTTCTCCCCAGTCCTATGTCTTGAATTCCCTCAACCCTACCCCAACCCCTCCACATTACCTGGACCCTATCCTAATCCAGCTGTACTTAGAACAACCCTTTCAGAAGCCCATAGACTCCACCCCAAACCCCCTGCACCCTTGCAGCCCTATCTTGTTCCACCTGCAACTCTCCCCCCCAACCCTAACGCTGTTCAGACCCCTTCTCCCTCCCTTGACTCTATCTTGACTCCTCTGCCACCCCGACCTTCTTTTCCACCCCAAATTCATCACAGCTTGACCCCAGAGGACTCAGGACTACTAGATTACCTGTTGCTTGAGAAGTTGTTCACCTTCAACCTGGGCAGGCAACAGCAGAATTCTCTCTTCATAAATGGTGAGTAAGCACCAGCCACAAAGGAGGGGAGAAGTTAACTTTTTTTTAGTTTATAGGTGTTACAATGCATTTAGGTACATTAGTGTTGGGTGATAGAATGTGTTAATGCTGGAGTCACCCTCTTCCATAATGGCTGCATTCATTCCTAATGGCACATTCAAAGCAGGCAGTCACCTTTCCTTGAGAGTGCACTTACCTACGTAGTAGGCATTCGCTCCAAGTCAAGTAGAGTGCATTCCTCTAGGCTAGTTGGTGTACTTTATTGTAGGACAGCAGTGTATATATGAGATTGAGTGGGGTTCTACAACAGAGGCATTTATTGCCCATTTTTTAAACCTCTTATTCTATAAAACAACAAGGGTCACATTAGTAGCATGCGTGAGAGTTCTAATGCATGTTGCTGGGAAAGCAAGTGTAAGCAGCCTGTCTATTAGCTGTAGTGATATTCTTTTCTGAGTAATAGTGAGCTAATGTAACTGTTGTTGGAGTTAGCATTACTGCTTGTAATTTCCAAGTTGCCCACATATGTAGATGAGCTTCCTTCTATCTGTTGTCTTGAATTAACACAATGCATTGTTTGCATGATTGAAAATAATTTACAGGAATTTTTGTATATCCAGATGTAGGCTTCGATAGGCATGTTCCAGCTCAAGCCTCAAACTAGCATGTGTGATTAAAGCCCAAAAGAACAATGTTAGCCAAACCGCAACTTTGAGGTGTTACTCATTGTCATGTCAATAACCACCTCTCTTGGCTCTTCTCCAACTCAAGGGGGGCTTCCTTAGGGATAGGATTTCTAAAGCTTGGCAATGAGGCACAAGATGATATGAAGAGATGGCCTTAGCAAAATGTTTTTGCGGTTGTATTATAGAAAATAAAAATGGCAATGGGAGGACCAAGGAGACTAATGCCAATCAAGAAAGAAAATGGAGTCAAAGGAGACTAGTCCAAGAAAGGGGTGAGTTCATGAAGGGTGGGAAATTAGGGCTGCATTCACATGCCACAAATAAACCCTAACAGGTTAAAAAATGAATGTAGGAATTCAGTAGAAGGAACCAAGAATGGTGCCACATCAAAATAATGTCAACTAGGGTGTGTCTCATGCAATGAAGTATTACAAGTAACTATTCTAGAAAGACAATCAAAGCAATGTAATATATTATATAATCATGCATAAGACAACAAAGGGAAATAGAGGAAACAATCCATGCATAAAACCCCTCCAATGAGGCAAGTTACCTTTTCAAATGGCCCTAATTAACATGTTCTAGTTATTCTACAATTTATTAGCAACATTTAGAAATAGGAACAAGGATGCCATGCTTTGAATGGAGAAGAAACCCTTACACAACTACACTTCAAGTTACACCATGAAAAATGTCTATTCAGCTCCAAAAGAGAGAACTGCCAAATCCAACCATGAAGAATGAATGAGAGAGCCAACCCCTATATAGGTTGTATCTCTATCTCATTTTACAATAAAATATGAATAAACTAGGCTAAAACCCTAGATTTAGCCTAAGGGAGTAAACCCTAGATTTAGCCTGTGTTGTAAGGTCTTTCCAAGAATTTAAAATTTTAAACCCTAATTGAAGGCCAATTTGCATTTTCCATAGCTTCTTTAGGTTAAAAGCCTCCTTAAGGCCAGCACACTTTTTTTAGAATTTCCTAGGGTTTAAACCCTCTAACGAGAGCAATGAACCTTTTCTAAGGTTCCCTCAGGCCTTTTCCTAGGGTTAAGACCCCTCTTCAAGGACAATGCTCACTTCCTTCTTTTGTTATGCAACAAAAGGTGGCGTACTGCAAACTTTTTCTAGAAGTTGTTACCTATCTCTTGGCATATAAAAGCAAACTTCTAAAGACTTTATAAAGGCTTCTTATTTGTGTTATCGTTGAACCTAATAGACTCATTTTACAATGCATATTTGGTATTGTACTCCACATATGGGCCCTTCCTCTCCAATCATTGATGGGTTTAAAGGGCATCAATGATGGTTTTAATGTGGCTTCCTCATGATATTGTGATGCAAGGCATGCTTCTCAGCCTCTTGAGTTAGTTCTTAGTAACATTTGTGAGCCAATTACCATTCATTCTCTTAGGGTAGCTAAGTGCTTCCTTACCTTTTATGATTAAGTTTCTACTCAATCTACCATGATTTTTTCCACTACTTATAGTTATTACATATGATTCACCTATAGATGATTTTCAACATGTTTCAGTGAATCTCTCTCCTACAATGACTGTGCAAACTAATGTTGATGACAAGGACCCTATGGATGACTCATCCAAATCCTATCACGAAGCCTCTTCTTTTTTGCCTCTACGAAAGGCCATCTTCTCCAACTTGTAGAATCGTACTAGTGTGAGAGATATGGCATTTTGTATGGACCCTATTCAACATTAAGGAGGGATGTGAATCTTATGATGTAATAATGCCTCCTCTCCGAGGCCCCCTATTCAAATCAAGGGGGGATGTTGACAATAGGGGTGTACTCTTCCTTTCTGGCCATAGTCAACCTTATATTGAGTTGGGTCTCTATACACCCACTCTCATTCGTATTTCAACCACGGTCAACACTATAGCGAGTTGGGTATCTATTCACCCACTCTCATTTGTATTTCAGCCACAGCTGACCTTACATTGAGGTGGGTATCTATACACCCACTCTTATTTGTATTTCAACCATGACCAAACTTACTGCCACCCTTTTTTAAATGTTGTACCTAAATATCCATAAAGTACTAGAAAAGTCAATAACATTTCTTCAAAAACAAAATTAAATTAAATTCAAGCACAACAACACTAGCCTTCTACATGTCAAGATACGTATGGTTTCAATGTCTAATGGTTGTGATGCTAGTCGATCTTTTGCAGCTAGTATATTCTATAAGATGACCCAAAAGCCATTATATCAGTAGTCCTTGAGAGCTTTTACAAAGAAAAGCCGTTATATCAGTAGACCTTCAGAGAAACTGACTCATTTTACATAAAAGTGAACCAATGGAGCGTACAACATATAGTTTGCCTCAATGTATGAAATAAATCGTAACCTTGTAATACATTGCTTCCTGAATATTCGAATATATATGTTTAAAATCACAAAGAGAACAATAAGTAAATCATAGTTTCCATTCAAGTACAAGATTAACCAAAGATATAAGGTTTAACATAAAAAAAAGCAATTTAATGTAGTGTTATAATAGTTAAGGCTATCAAATGATGAAAACTGTTCTGTCTCTCGAGAAAAGGTAAGTATAGCAATGCTTGTAAACATATAAGTTTAGGGTTGTAAAATGCGTTTAAAAATATGAATGAGTTTACCGTGCCCTTAGTTCTTCTGTTATTGCATCCTTCAATACTTTCTTCTGGTTTTCAATGTTAACACGCTGCAACTCCAACCTATTCATCTCATCCTCGATCTTTGTGTAAAAATAGCTATATGTTAGAAGAAGGTCATGCTAAGATGAGATACCTCCAAAAATAACGTAAACCAACGATTCAAAATAGTTCGGCAAATATAAGAACTTAGTCAATATTTAAGCAACTTATCTAAGCTCTCGGTTCAGTAGTTGTTCATTTTGCAGCTCTTCTTTCAATTCACGACGCAGTGCTTCCAGTTTTTTGTCGTCCACGCCATCCTCCTCTGCTGCCTTGACTTTTCGCTCACATTCCAGTATATTTTCCTGGATCTCTGCATCACCCACAATTTCAACCATCTCAGATGATACGTAAATACATACAAAAGTATATCTCGCATGGTTGTTTACAACAGCATAGATGTATTTTATGACTCAGTAAGCAACCAAAAGAGATGAAAAAATACTCGTGTGAATCTGTCAGTGCTTAAAAATACAGGGTTAAGATGGATCAATGTTCATGGAAAGGTGGGTGGATGCATTATAAATACATATACAGGAAATAACATCATCTCCCCCACACTGGCCCACCCTGGCTGTTGAGCACCTGGCTTCCATGAGTGCAAATATGGGCAAAACTACAGACAACAAAGCAAAGGAAGTTGCACTGAAAAAATTGAAAGTCTTTAGATGCCTCCTTGATATTTAGAGGACGACCATGCACCCCTATGAGGAGATGGGACGCCGTTTACACTGTATAGCATGTGACCACCTGGCCTGACTTAACGGCCATTAGAGTTCAACAGTTCAGCAATGACCCCTTGCAGGACATGCCGACCAGTTTTTAAGGAATAGCACCATAGTAGAGCTATAACAACACCCGACTTTCACTGACCCAATTGATCTCTGGGAAATTGGCAATACAAGTCCCTTAAAAATGTGGAATCACAAGGAAAAAAATCATGAAGGCTATATAGATGAAGAATTCAGAACCCTGACTCAAGCAAATTGAGGATATGTTTACGGAAACCTGGCTCAAACAAATGAAAGAGACCTTGACTTAAATACACGGACCTTTTAAGAGGATTTGAACCTGGGACCAATCTTCGTCTACAGCAGATTGAAACCTGTATACTTCTTCCTGTGTTTCGGTTAACGTGGTGGCATCTTTTGCGCTGTCAACGACTCGAATTAAGTCATCCGTGAGGGATAAAACATCATCGGCGTTTATGCTTTGTCCTGTGTGGGGTTTACTGAAATGGGTGGATGGCATTCTGCTGGAACTGTGTCCTCGCGAGGCAAATGAGGATCGTAGCGCCTCCAGATCCAAACGTATAATAGTAAGTAGAAGTTAAGTTCTGGTTTTCTTTCAATGATACGAAGAAACCATAGTGCCAAAAACCCTGAAAAGAATCTGTATTCAAACTCCGGCCTTCCCGCCCCAGAAATGTTTATATAGGGCAATAAGCAATCACGTTAAGGTAAACTAAATTTGGGTGATCCTAATGTCCAAGTGAAGAGAGTCTAAACCTGTCAACAATTCACAAAAAGGATATATATATATATATATCAAAAGTCATTATTCGTGGTGCATTTGGGATTTAGGTGGTTGTCGTTTTGGGTTTTTTTCAGGAGTGGGCCCATCCATCCTTGTGGATTCCAAGTTTGGAACGGCGAAACTCCATTTATCATTAATCAGTTATAGGTTGAAAATGGTAGGGCTTCGCCTTGGTTTACCCAAGGTTTAGAGAATGATGTATCTAAGCAATATTAAGAGAATGAATTTTAGTGCATGAGCTTGGGAGTAGTTGTGTGGTTATCTTTTTTTTACTCGTCGACACTTAAACTAAGCATGTATTGTAGCTTTTTTTAGGGTATTGTGAATGTTTTGAGAAAGTTGAAGGTGTTGGAGAACGCATGGTCCATGACACAACCCCTAGTACTCAAGCATGAATACAAGTGTGACACGTCATGGTAAACCTTTGAACTTGTATAATAACTCACATATATAAAATGGCACACATTAGAAAATTGTCGTACCAAAGAAAACTCTCAATGTGTTATGCTTTATTAAATAAAGTATTAGAGTTTTGTAAACCCTAGGTTGATTCTTTGCAAACATAGGCGTGTGCATTGTTTTCCATTATGCACCCCCAAATTCTGATCCAGGAGGGATCGAAGAGCAAGGGGTGGCAACATTTCATTCTTTTGTTGAGGGCCTGAAGCCCTCTCATCCTGGGCCCTCGTAGGCTTCAAAGTTTGTTAAGTTGGTTGTTGCTCCAAATGTTGAGTTACCCTCTAAACTGGTTTGTCACAAAGTGCTTTTCCTCACGGAAAGAGGTCTTGTTGGGTTGTTCATCGGGCTCTTGCCCTCTCCAAAATCGATGGAGGTGTGGATTAGTAAAAATTGGAAGCCCTCAATCTCAAGGAATCTATAGTTTCATTTTCGTGGGCATTGATATTAGATTTTTCTCTTTGAGAAAAAGGAAGATTGGGATCTTATCTTCAAAGTGGTCCATATTTCATGGGGCCTAGGGGAATGTATCTAAATCATTGGACTTTAGATTTTGATCCTGTAAATTATGCTTCTTCTGTTATCTATGTTTGAGTGAAAATTCCCCATACGTCGTTGCATTGTTGGAGTGATGATGCCATAGAAGCCATTAGGGATTCATTATGAAAATACATACATAAATTTGAGCCAAAAGCTCCTATGTTTACTTGCGCTCGCATTTGTGAGGAAGTAGATTTGGAAAAAGGACTACCTTAAGCCATTAATTTATGGATGGATGGTTGGACATACCCTCAGAAGTTGGATTATGAGTAGATTCACTTTAAATGCAGAGCCTACCCTAAATATGGTCATTTTCTGAAGAAATGTCCCAAAGCTCCAGTTGTTGAAGATAACCCTAACAGGGATGAAGAATGGCAACAAGTTTGGAAAGGGGAAAAAGCATAGAAAGAGAAACGTTAATTGAAAGGTAGTGTGGACAAGGGTGACTCAAGCCCTTCTATCCCCCCAATGGCAAATCTATTTCAGATTCTCTCTCGTGAAGGCAAGGAAAGAGATGTCCCTCATGAACAGTCTACAAACTTTGAACCAGCAAATGAACCAACCCCTCAAATCATGCAACAGGTATCTTCTACTTGACCAATCCTGGAGGAGATCTGGATTGAGGATGCTCCGCACCCTGTTCTACCCATGGTTCCTTGCAAGGTGGTAGAATGGGAGGCCAACAAAGAAGGGTCAAGTTCTAATACCCACAATTCTCGAAGGCTGGCTAGACAAAGCAGGAGTGAAAAAACAGAGGAATCGGAAGAGGAATTGTTTAACTAGAAAAAGATGTGTCGCCCAACAAAAATGGACAAGAGGAATGAATGGGTTGAAAGATATAAGAACCTAGGAAGGCAAAGTACTATCCCAAAGGTCATAAGTAAAGCTCTCTCTCATGCCAGTCCCCCCATGAAGAAGAAATGGAGTTTGGGATTCCAACGTATGTTTCTAAATGAAAGTGATCTCGTGGAACTGTCGGGGTAGGGGGGAGCAAAAAACTGAAGCAATTAAATATTTGATTATCAAATAAAGGTTTTCCCTCTTACTTGTTCAAGAGACCAAAATTGAGGCAGAAGAAGTTGAAAACCTAATACCTAAGATTTAGAAAATAGGGCAACAGAAGGCGATCGACTTGAGGGGTTCATCACGAGGACTAGCAACTTTTTGGGAATGGTAAGCGGTTTTCCCTTGTTGCTCGTATTTCTCACTCTCATTGGTTATGGATAGAACTTGAAGAGCATGAAACCAAGGAAATAATTATATTGTGTAATGTGTATAGTACATTCCATAGATAAAATTGAATTATGGAATTCCCTGAAATCCCTTCCTAATCAATGTCCTCTTCGAAACTTGATTATCGTAGGCGACTTTGATGTCATGATATCACATAAGAAAAGAAAGGGAGAAACTAAGGTCAGGAATCCCTTTGGGGAAATTTGAAGGATCTTCTCTCTGGATGGGATCTAATGGATAGTATTCCCAAGAGGGGGATCTTCACTTGGAACAATCACAAAATTAGGTCGGGACATGTTGTAGCTCATTTTGAGAGGTTCCTAGTTCACTCATCTTTTTGGGCAAATGATCTCTCAATTTCTTCAAAAATCATTGGATCGATAGACTGTGATCACCAACCCCTATTGCTAGCTCTTGAATCCCCTATTAATTATGGCGCTCTCCCCTTTAGATTTAATCCCTTGTGGCTCAAAGAAGACAAAGCTTGGGTCATAATAGAGAAAGAATGAGGGACTTACATATATGGGTCTTCGGCCTTCATCTAGGATTCCAAGCTCAAGCTTGTCAAACGGGAATTGAAGGAGTGGGAAAGGTCTAGTTTCCAATCATCGGATCATAAAAGAAAGGTGATACAAAAAAATTTAAAACAACATTAATTGGCTATGGAATCAAAGGAGATTGAATTAGGGGATTTGAAGAGAGAAAAAGAATTAAATCGTGCTTTGATTGTTGCTTGTAGACAAAAAGAAGAATTATGGCGATTAAAATCCCACAGTCTATGGCTAAATTATGGTGACAACAATACTTATTTATTTCATAATCAAACTAAAGGCCAAACTATTAAAAAAACATAAAAGGAATCTAGAAGCCCAATGGGGAAATAATTCCTTGTTTCGAGGAGATTAAGGAAGAGGCAAGGCACTTCTTTCAGGATATGTATTTGGAACCTCTTGTTCCCTCTCTTGACAATGGCTATGCTTTGCTCCGACAAATCCCCCATTTGGTTAGTGATGAAAAGAATGTTGGACTTGAAATCCCTATCTTGGCATAAATCAAATATGTGGTTTGGAGCCTTCACCTTTATAAAGCTCATGGTGGATTTTCCATATGATTTTTCAGAGAATGTCGAGATATAATTAAAAGAGATCTATGCAAGATGTTGAATTGGACCCAAGGAAAGGAGAAAATTGGAGGATCCATTAATTCATCTTCTATTGCTCTGGTTACCAAGGAGTCTAGACCCATATTCTTCAATTGGTTTCATTCTATTTCAATATGTGATGCAACTTATAAGATTCTAAAAAAAAAAATCTTCCAAGCTTAAGAGGATTATACCTAATATAATCTCATAAACATAGGGTGGATTCATGGAGGGTAGACAAAACATTGATAGCACAATCTTAATTCAAGGTGCTATGCATCCAAGCTATAGCAGGGGAGAAAGAGAGATGGCTATAAAACTGGATTAACCCAATGCCTTTGACAAAGTGAGACAACACTTTTTGTTCTCTATCCTTGACAAATTTGGATTCTCAAATTTGCTTATTAAATGGATCAAAGCTTGTGTAAGCAAGCCATGGATATCACCTCTTGTTAATGGTAGACCGACAAAAAAAATTCAACCTTCTCATGGGTTAAGACAAGGGTTTATATTATTATGGTTGAATCCCTTAATCAATCTCTCTCAAAAGAGCATGATAATGGAAACATACCAGGGATCTAATTGACAGAGGAGTTTGATCAATCAACAACCCCCAATTTTTTGATGATATTATCTTTGTTGGTGGTGCCTCCATGACTAGTGCAAGAAGGTTTAAAGCGATTATAGATCATTTCCTCATAGCCTAGAGTGGCATGGTGAACAACAGAAAGAGAAAGCTTTATGGATGGAATGTTTCTCCATATCTCCTTCATCAAATCTCTGGTATCTTTGGATACCAAGGTATATGTAAGTGGTCCTCCTTCCGATATATGGGAACCCTATCTCCCTCTCCAAGGCAAGGGTGGTTGATTGGGGTTGTGTTATTCAAAAAAGAAATCCAATATTCTTAGGGAGCTTAGTAGTTTAACATGGTAGGTAAGTGTTGCAGCTGCAACTATTTCCCAAATTTTTTAAATTTTGGACCCTCCTTTTAATTTCATTTTGCCTGGGATTGTTTGGATTGTTGAACTCTGTTTTTGTTCTGCTACAAATTGGGATTGTTTGAAGTTGAAGTGAGGTCAATTGTTTTCATGCTTTTCGGAAAACTGCTATTGTCTGCCAATGCTTTGGACTGTGGAGTTTAACGTTGATTTGAAAATGATGTCCTTTGATCTGAATGATTTCCTTCATTGCTATCGGAAGTCTATTTATGTTTGAATTGAAACTTTAGTTCTCTTTGTCGCTGTTGTTTTGGAGGTGAAACAATTTTTTTCTATCGCTGGCCAGCCAAAAGTTTTTTGGAACTTAAATATTTTTTTTATTTGGTTTTTCGGAGGTCAGTTGAATAGTGAATCGGGGCCGTAGTTCTCTACGCAGCCGTTGTTGCGAAAGCTAATTAATAAACGTCCCGATGGTAAGTTCTATTTTTTCGCCGATGCCTTGGTTTTATTGACCAACTTTTTACTTTGTGATGCTTTATTTTCATAATCAGAATGGTTTTTGACTATTGATCGAGGAACTAGTCCTTTGCATTACTGATACAGCGACAGCATTGAGCCTTTGGTTGTCGATACATAGTCCCCAAAGCTTCCGACCACCGATGTTTTATGTTGACTACAGAACTTTTAGTCAGTCTGTCTCCCGCCGTTGCGGCTGTGTAGGGAACTATCTGGCCGATGCTTTAGTGGTTCTGATCTCTGACGCTTAACTATCAGGGGTTTTTAGTGTTTGGGAGTGTCTACATTGCAAAAAGGTTGAGGACTAATCGTCTAACGCATAGTGCTCAAAGCCTCCGATCACCGACGTTATTCTTGTCGTGGAACCTGTAGTCTGATGGTCTTCCGCCGTTGTGGCTCCTCAATGAACTAATCATCCGATGCTATAGTACTTTCGCCCACCAAAGTGGATTATCTACCCGATGCTTTGCGTTTTTGCTTCCGACTGTCGGTAGGGTTTTCCCACCATTTTTGTTATGTTGTTACTCTATTTTATGGGATGGTGGAATTTTCCCATGGGTGTTGGTCGAGTCAAGGTTTTCTGAGATGAAGAGCACAGTTTGGGGGTTTGGTGTTTTGAGGAGTGTCGGTTGCATTGTCTCGGCTCATGCTTTCTTCACAAGGTTTCGAGTTAGTTCAGATGCAACTCGTTTTTAGATAAAGAGTATGTTCTATCGGGATTGTGGTTTTAGTGGGACAGTGGGCTTAGAGGTTTTTCAGACCCAGCTTGCAGGATTTTCTTTGCCTTATCATTTTTCTTTTCATGCATTAATATTGTTTATAGTTCATTTTACATAATGCATGTATTAGTGCAGTTTGTGTTACTTTGTTAAACGCTAGATGGTCTAAAATCTGCTATGTTCATAACAGGGTGACTATTGCAAGCAAGATATATCTAAAAGTCAAAACAGAAGGGAGGCAGCAAGGAAAGAAGAGGCTGAAGCATAAAAAAGTGAGATAGAAACAGGAAGGATAAAGTGAAGGTCTGAGATCTCAAACGGATCAACAGCAGCAGAGGTCGAGGCTTGGGAAAAGTTCATATGTTACCAAGCTGGTCCCTTTTTATAAAGTGCTCTTAAAATCTAAATCTGAAATGTAACGTATTGTATGAATCACGAGCACTCACTAAAAGACAAATTTGTGAGAATGAACGGTTGGGGGGGGAGCCCAAAGGTCACCGAAGGGTAGCCCAAGAGTTTCGCTTGTAGTATAAGTATAGAAGAGTTAGATAGTAAGAGGAATTTTTCCCAGATAGATTTGTGAGAGTATGATGTAAGAAGAACTATTTCCTTTTGCATAAAGAAATTACAAGTTTCCTGTTGGAGAAAGCTTTGTGGAAGGTTTCAAATGCTGTGCTATGGATTTGTTGAATGTGAACTATTTCATTTTCAACTGTTATCCATTAACTGTGAGATCGTTCTAACTCTTTGAACCTATGTTCTTGTTATGAATGTGCTCTAGTTTATTCTATGAAATTTCCACTGTGGGTAATGAATGCTTTTCATAAACAATGAGCTATCTTGTTGTTCATATATCTATAAATGTTCATGTGTTTTGAAATAAGTAACAACTATCTGTGATTTTTCTTAATGCATGCACAAAATACATTACTCGTTGATGAATAATAATCTTGCTCCCTAGGGATAGGTTAGGTAGTTAGTTTTAGTTTCTTGTTGTGTGTGATTTAGATGCAAGAGAGTTAAGACAAGAGGTAAGAACCTGCACATCACATTGTGACCGCTTCTCGTATTCTCTATCAATCTGCATTTTTTAGATAAGCACTTGCATCTCATACTTAAATACAAAAAACAAAAAACATACACGGTGGACTGGGCCGTAACCGGTAAAACCTTTTATTTTTGTTACTTGACCTATGGTAGCCAAACCGTAAACCGGACGGATTCCCCATACCAAATAGTAACGGGCTAGTTCGGAACGTTTACTGGAGAGAATCCCTAACTGTTGTTACCTGCGATTTTCCAGGCCTCAATAGTAAGATTATTCTTATTCATTATGTTATGTCTTCTTTACCTATTTTTATCCATTCCAAGACTTGACTAGCACCATCGACTAATGCCTAGTCCCAATCAACTCCTTGGTCGGATCTCATTCGCATTGACTCCATTGACACTACAAATTAGTCGATCCATCGAATCAACCAACTCACTCAATATTCTGCAATATTCATTCATCATACATGTCCCACAACATTAAATGAATCAATCATATGTCAACTGACATTTTAAATAGTCAAAAGGTACCAGGAAGACGACATCGATGTGGCAACGCTGTCTCTTTGTCTTCTTATAGTTGATAGATTGGAATAAAATGGTTGGTCTCCTCGATAAAATAGTAACTGCTTCTCCATGACTAAAAAGTGGTGGGTAGGCACCCAAGCGTCCCTCAAATTTGTATATATACATATAAACTTAAATATGAAAGGGTTCCTTGTTCTTGATTGCATTAAGACATGTCCCGAAAGAGAATGCTCGATTGGTTCCTAACTATTCCTCCATTTGAACTCCATTCATGTAAACAAATATTTCAACTTAGTACACCTTGATATAGGGATGGATTACAGACTTAAGAGACTAATGTCCCACATATGACTACTCAATAAAACCATAGTTTTCACCCTTAGGGTTTCTCCATTGTAAATTCCTGAATTGCATTTTAATGTGATAGGTATTGTCTATTGCTTTCAGTCATTTTTGTTTGGTTATTATCTAGACTGGTTTTCTTATTTAGTTCAATATTGTTCGCTTCTATCATAATAGAGATTGACTCATTTAGTTGACTATGGTTTCCTCCTGTCAAATCTTTGGGAGACATGGATCATTGGCATCAAAGCACTCTAAAATGCTCTAGGCCTGCTTAAAGGCTACTTGCATAGTCATAAAACTTACTGCAACGACTAGTCAACTCACCGACTAGTGCAACTCTCGACAACAAAAACAGATCGACAATATTCTTAATGAATACCAGAACGTATTTCAAGATCCAGACGGAGTACCTCTACATTGCCAGGTAAAACACTCCATTGAAATTATTCCTGGTCCTTCATTACTTAACATGTCTATTTACAGAAGATCCATTATCGAGAATGTAGAGATTCACAGACAGATTCAAGATATGATCAACAAAGGTCACATACGACCCAACTCCTCTCCTTGTAGAATTCCAGTCGTCCTTGTCCCAAATAAATATGGGACTTGGCGCATGTGCATTGACTATCGGGATCTCAACAAGATTTTGGTAAAGAACACATACCCTCTTTAAAGGATAGACGAAGTCATCGACTGTTTGAAAGGTGCTAAATTATTTACTAAGCTCGACCTCAAGTCGGGATATCATCAAATTTCGATCGAGACCACCGATATATGGAAAATTGCTTTCAAAACTAAGGAAGGATTGTTTGAATGGTTAGTCATGCCTTTCGGTTTAACCAATGCACCTTTGACCTTCATGCGATATATGGATGATATTATTTGACCTTTCATCAACAAGTGTGTCATTGTCTAACTAGAAGATATGTTGATTTTCAGTTGATCATGGGAAGAATATGTCCGACAGTTTCGACAAGTCCTCGACACTCTTCGACAACATTGACTCTAGTTGAAAATGGACAAATGCTCATTTACGATGAACAACATCAAATACTCGGGGTATGTAATTTACTTTGCAAGCATTCACATTGATCCAGACAAAGAAAAAATTCTCAAAGATTGGCCCATTCCTCAAAACATTCATGGACTAAGAATTTTTCTTGGTTTGGAGATTTTTTATTGACGATTAATACTCGGCTTCAGTGACATATCCTGGCCTTTGAAGCAGTTGACTAAGGGAAATGGGAAAATTTTCTTAAAATGGACATCAACACAACAATAAGCTTTTGAGCAGCTCAAACACAAGATTTGTACTGCACCTGTACTTGTGTTACATTATTTGCATCGGCCTTTTGATATTGAGACATACACATCGGACTATGCTTTAGGTGTAGTGATTACTCAAACTGGTCACCCAGACTCTTTTCATTTTGAAACTTTCAACGACACCATCAAAAGGTATTTAACGTATGAAAAGGATATGTATGCCATTGTGCAATCCCTTAAGAAATGGAGGCATTACATCCTTGGGAAGGAAATCTTCATTCTTACTGACTATAATCCCATACAGTTCGCCCCGTCCTAGTCGAATTTACAAACAACTCGACAAATCAAGTGGATTAATTACCTGCAACAATTTCAGTTGGTAATTAAGTATCGGAAAGGTAAATCCAATGCTGCAGTCGATTTTCTCGATCGACCACCCATTACTCTACTTTTTACAATGATGAGTATGCAGGGCTATGACCCCACTACTTGGCCTCAATTGTAATTGGTAGACTGCGAATTTTCTATATTTTATCGACAGCTTCAAACTGACCCTCCTTCCACTATTGAATACTTCCTGAAAGATACCTTGCTATACAAGCTTGGACAACTTTTTGTACCAACAGGTGAGCACCGACACAAGCTCATTTGGGACGTGCACTACAAAAATAATGCAGGACACTTTGGAGTAGCAAAGACCCTTGCCATCCTCCAAAAGTATTTTTATTGGACTTCACTTAAATCTGACGTCAACAGGTACATTCTATCATGTGTGGTTTGTTCCATTACTAAACCTCCAAATCGATGACAAGTATTTTAAACATCTTTGTTGGTTCCTAGTAGACCATGGGAATCTATTTCTATGGACTACTTGATAGGATATCCTACTACCAAACATCAGCATGACACGATCTTATTATTAGTTGACAGATTTTCCAAAATGGCTATTCACATTCCATGCAAGAAGACTACGACAACACAACAGACTGCTCAACTCTTCTTTGAAAATGTTTGGAAACATTATTGCCTTTCGACAAACATCATTTCCGACATAGATGCCATATTTGTTAGCATATTTCGGAAGACTCTCTGGCAACAACCTAACACGAGACTCTCTTTGTCGACAACTTTCCATCCTCAAACAAACGAACAAACAAAAGTTATGAATCGCTTGGTAGTATAACTGCTCTACATGTATAACCACAAGCATCATCAGACATGGGATGAAAGTATCCGATATATACAACACAATTACAATTGTGCTCAACACAACTCAATGGAAAAGAGCCCATTCAAGATCTATTATGGATTTGAATCCTTAGCGCCCATGTACTTGATCAATTCATCGACACAGTCGAACAACACTGACTCTGACTAATGAGAAGTTGAAAAAGCATTGAATTTTTTAGACCAAGTCTACAACATCCATAAGCAAGCACATGCAATGTTGCAATGAGCTAGTGCGAAAGCTAAGGCCCGACACGATAAGCATCGTATTCCTCATTCATTCAAATTGGGGATTAGGTCTGGTTGCATCTCAAGAAGGAACGTTAACTGGTCCATTTAGAAAGATGAATCCTTCGCGATACGGTCTGTACAATATCCTTAAGTAGATTGGAAAAAGTGCTTTTCAACTCGACATTCCTTCATGCTTGGGTCTACATCTAGTATTTAATGTGGATCTACTTCAACCATACCATGCACCACTGTTGGAACAAAATGATTTGTAGACAATAGAACGCGAAGACATCCATCCAGATTTTCAGGAGCCTCTTCCTTGTGACACCATCGTGGGATGAAGCATACGCCATATAAGGAGGAACATAATTCCCTTATTTCAGGTGGCTAAAGCTAGACAAATCCCATCACAAGGAAAGTGGTACTCTACTACTGAACTCACCACCAAGTTTCCTCGTTTGTACAAGAAAAAAGGGGACCATTGTTTCTTAAGGAAGGAGGAATGATCCACCCAGTGGTTGGAATTTTTTTCGCCTTCGATAGGTTAATAATCGACTTCGACAAGTATGAACCTCGACAAGTTCAGCACCTTGACATGCGTCGTCGACACCAGTGATCGACATGACTACGACATATTGTCTCTCTGTCTTCTAGTCGTATGTAATGGTTGAAATTTCGAACCGTTCCAACTTCTTGTAACTGAACGTAACGACATACAACCCAGGCATTCTCAACACTCTATATAAGCATGTACATTATTTTAATATACAAGGAAAGTATTAAGCAAGTAATAGAACAATAACTAAACAACAAAGTTTGGTTCAAACTCTTGCATATTGTCTGTGTATGTGTGAAGTGTATTTCATGTTTTTCTTATTCTTAATATGCTTCCACCATAACAATACTCGATTCATTCAATCAAATTGTTGTCCTTGTCGTGCGCCTGGGCACTCAGATCACTGAGAAACTAGTAGAAACAAACCAAGGCATGGTTCTTCCATAATAGATCAACCATAAAAAAACCTTTATGGACATTTTGCAATATCCACTGCTCATGTTCTTCCATTCGAACCAAGTGGGTACCAATACACTTGGAACTATATCAGACAAACCAACACTATAAAAAAAGTATAAAATTAATCATGAAGAGGATCATTAAACCTTCCAGCTGTTAGGATTTATAATCTTCCCTTGACCAAACTGTCTATTAGATTATTTTAGCCTAACTTAGGAGTTTTATTTAATTAAATGAGTCCACTAGTACCATTGGGTCCACATGGCCTAATGGGGCCACATGTACCAGTTACTAGAGTGTGGGGAACACTGCTATATGCTAACTTCCACCGAATGCACTTGCATGCATCAGTTTAGGAGCCTCCTAGACCAATCCCTACATTTTAGGAGCCAATGGGAGTCCTAGAACCAACCTCCTTCAGTCAGTTGGAGTTGGAACTAGTTAAGCTTAGTTAATTTCTAGTTACATTAAGTTAGATCACAATCAGTTCAATTAGCGCTAGTTATGCATGGTTGCATGTGGATTAGGCGCCTTTGCTCACCTACCACTTCAGCTAGATTGAGTTAACTATTTATTACTGATTGTGTGAGTTGTTTAGACATCTGGAGTTAACCATTTGGACTCCGATATTGATTGAGACATCTCGAGTTAGCTATTCAGTTAGGTACAATCACATCCAATTGGTAGATTCGAATTCCTCCCTAATGGATTCGAATTCTTCCTTATGTAACACTATTGTAACTCCAGATTGATTAATGATAATGATACTATAATTATCCGAGCTATACTCATTTGTTTCCTGTGTGGTTTGATTTGTTCAGTGTTTATATTCATTCCTCTTTTAGTGCATCAATAATATTGGACTCATTGCTTGATTATCTAAATGGCACAACAATTTTAACATGGTATCAGAGCCATTTCAAGAAAGCTTCATGTATGTCTACTCTCCATTGAACACCAGAAGCAGTTGGGTTTCCACATAAGTCCCACAAAGGGTACCTTGCTTCCTCTGAATTTATTCAAAGTGGCAGTGCGAGCGTGATGGACCCTGAAAAGGTGCTCATGTCGAGAGGGAAGGATTGATTCTAACATAGTGCGAATATTTTTGGTTTTGCAGTGATATTTTGTAGGTTCAACTTCATATGGATTCGATATTATCAGTTCCTCTTCTTACTCCATCCACAAGTTATTCAGAATGGAAGTTGAAGATGATTGCATTTCTAAAGAGACAAGGTCTCTATGAGGTATCTATTGGACTTGGTAAAGAATATTATGAATATGAGAATGACTGGCTAAATGACGGTGATATAGATTTTGGAACAATATGTATGGCTTTTTCTCCAAGCTTGCGCTACCTTATTGATTCTGTAGAATACCCAAAGGATCTCTGGACAGAACTGGATTGAACCTTTGGGAAACACAATGAGGATTATTATAGAAATTTGGAGAGCACATTCAGAACCACAAGATTTCTTTGTTCAAAAGTCTTAGCCTCTACTCTCTCTGATGAAGTTGTTCAAGATGAAGAAGAAGCAGAATCTTCCACACAGTCAATTCGAATTGAAGAAATTCTCCTTGGAGTGACTCCTTCTCCTGCTGCTTTGGAAGTTTATGAGATCTCTGATATCTCATAATCTCATATGGCTGATCCAGAAGAAGACATTCGAATCTTTGTTATTGAAGAAAAACTCTCCTCTCATTCTATGCAAAAATTCTCAGTGATTCTTCTATTATAAATTATGTGCATAGTTTATCGGTGATTGCTCCAGGAAAGGGAGAGGAATTTGATTTCTTTGTATCTAATGATGTTTATGGTGTGAATATAAGTAATTATCT
The DNA here is from genome assembly GCA_001517045.1 of Pseudotsuga menziesii. Classification (NCBI taxonomy): domain Eukaryota; kingdom Viridiplantae; phylum Streptophyta; class Pinopsida; order Pinales; family Pinaceae; genus Pseudotsuga; species Pseudotsuga menziesii. The sequence continues at coordinate 239,622 of LPNX010649308.1, forward strand.
GGATATTTTGGGAATAATATCATATTGTAGGAGTGATCCATTCACTCTCATTGATCTAGAGCTTCCAACAAATTCCTATATGATTGCATGCATCAATACTCATAATTTTGAAGGAGAAAATTGTGCATCTACCATCTTGGTGGAGCACACCCTTGGATCTGATATGAATGTAATTGGATCTGATATGATATTATTTGTATATGATCTAATATTAATTGGTTCAATCTTTCAATTTCATGAGATTTCAATACTACTTGTAGCTGTTTTCATCAATTTTGGTGTGAAGAAACAAGTACCAAAAATCTCTTTCAAAATTTATGTGAGGGATTTGATGTTAGTTTTCTCTCATGAGTTTGATGATATTATATTTTGGAAATATTTGGATATTTTGGAAATAATTTCAGATTTTAGGAGTGATCCATTCACTCTCATTTATCTTGTTCTTCCAACAAATTCCTACATGATTGCATGCACCAATATTTAGAATTTTGAAGAAGGAGAAAATTATGCATCTACCATCTCGATGGAGCAAAATATTGGATCTGATATGAACTTATTTGGATATGATATGATCTTATTTGGATCTTATCTGATATTATTTTTTTAGGTTTTAAGTTTCAAGAGCTTTCAGTAAAGCTTGTAGCTGTTCCCATCAATTTTGGTGTGAAAATTTAAGTACCGCAAGTCTCCTTCAAAACTAATGCTGGGGATTTGATGTAATTCCACACTTTTGGATATGATATGAAATTATTTGGATCTGATATGATATTATTTGGTTCAGTTTTGAATATCCAAGAGCTTTTAGTAATGCTTGTAGCTGCTCCAATCATTTTTGGTGTGAAAAATCAAGTACCGCAAGTCTCCTTCAAAGTTGTTGCTGGGGATTTGATATCATTCCTCAATTTTGGATTTGATATGAAATTTTTTGGATCTGATATGATATTTGGTTCAAGTTCTAAGTTTGAAGATCCTTCAGTCATGCTTGAACTGGTTTCATCAATTTTGGTGTGACAAATCAAGTACCGCAAGTCTCCTTCAAACTTGCTGCTGGGGATTTGATGTTAGTTTACTCTTATGAGTTTGTTGATATATTATTTTGTGAATCATTGATTATTTATGAAGCTATATCAGATTATGGAGCTAAATAATTCACTCTCCACAATCCCAGGGATTCTCTACCTATCTATTTGATCATAGTCTCATCTCCTCACAGAACTAGTAAAGATGGAGACATTCTGCATTCGCTTGGACACTTGCTCCTAACACTTGGGGATGATTTTACCACACATGGTTTGATTTTCAAGGCTGCAATATATCAATTGCTTGGGTGTTCCTCACATGGTTCCAATTCTAAAGCACCTTTGCTCTCTCATCAGTTGATTTCAGTTGCTCTACATGGGTCCAGTTTTCATCCTACTGCTGTCTATATTTCTGATTCAGTTGAGCACATTATTCTTCTTCCAAAGAGGAATATTCCTCCATACATAATCACTTTGTTTGGATTCAGAGGTTCATATGCACATATTTAGGATACTGCTGCACAGAAGAACCAGAATACTGCATTACTGCTACAAATTGCAGCAAAATATTTTGCAAGTTTTTAACTTGTATTTCCTGATTTCTGCTTATTTTGAGGGGGGGGGTTACCATGAGGGTTTCCCCTGTTTCCTCGGTTGTATTAATAATTTTTTTATCTTTTAGATTGTATATGGGTGACTTATGGCCTTGTTTCCAGGGCCCACAGCAGTCCAAGTTAGGATTCATGGGGGTGTTAGGATTTATAATCCTCTCTTGACCAAACTGTCTATTATATTATTTTAGCCTAACTTAGGAGTTTTATTTAATTAAACAAGTCCACTAGAACCATTGGGTCCACATGTACCAGTTACTAGAGTGCAAGGAACACTGCTAGAGGCTAACTGCCATTGATTGCACTTGCATGCATCAGTTTAGGCACCTCCTACACCAATCCCTACATTTTAGGAGCCACTGGGAGTCCCGACACTAACCTCCTTCAGTCAGTTGGAGTTTGAACTAGTTAAGCTTAGTTAATTTCCAGTTACATTCAATTAGGTTACAATCAGTGCAGTTAATGCTAGTTATGCATGGCTGGATGTGGATTAGGCGCCTTTTCTCACCCACCACTTCAGTTGGACTGAGTTATCTGTTTATTACTGATTGTGTGAGTTGTTTAGACATATGGAGTTAACCATTTGGACTCTGATATTGATTGCGACATCCTGAGTTAGCTATTTAGTTAGGTACAGTCACATCCAATTGGTAGATTCGAATTCCTCCCTAATGGATTCGAATTCTTCCTTATGTAACACTATTATAACACCAGATTGATTAATGACAATGATATTGTAATTATATGATCTATACTCATCTGTTTCCTGTGTGGTTTGATTTTTTCAGTGTGTATCTTCATTCTTCTTTTACTGCATCAATAATATTGGACTCATTTCTTGATGATCTAAATGGCACAACAATTTTAACACCAGCACCCAAAATGTACTTTGCATATACAGTTAAGTTGAGATCACCTCCCAAAATGAATCCTTGATGATTTAACAACCCTGCATCTCTATCCTTTTACCAGAAAAAATATTTTGGGTTTTGCAACCTATAAACATTCAAGATTACGATATGAGAATCAAAACCTGATAACTTACCTTCCATCATCAAACCTGCCACTATAGAGAAAGACTTAAAATCAGAAACAACTGGGTCCTAAGCTAAAAGCACACCTCCCAAACACTGTAATGTCCCCTAGGGATATCAATGGGCCTGAGGAACATATCATTAGCTCTCTAAGGCTAATTAGATAATTTTAGCACAATGGATTAGTCAAACAAATATTAAAATTTATTTTCCAATATTTGTTTCATGACAAAGTCCCTTTAATTACAAATAAATTCAATAATTATTCAAACGCCTAATACAAGGGCTTGGAAGGATTACTAACACCTTCTAGAAACATCACATATCCATTCCAATCCAATTCATACAAAATTACACCTCTAAAGGCCATTTACTCTTAATCATTATTAACTAGTAACTAGTGTTCCTATTATGATACTTAACGACAATTAGCGCACAATTGATGGGTGAATCCGCGGACTTGGGTAACACTTTTTGGCAAGCCCATTTCGGCAAAAATAGAAAAACGTACCTCGGTCGAGGGTTTAACAAGCCCTCGACTGAGGTTTTATCAAGCCCTCGACCGAGGTTTTTTTCAGCCCTCGACCGAGGTATTTCCTAACCCTCGGTCGAGGTATTAATACCTTGAACGAGGGTTAAGAAATACCTCGGTCGAGGTATAAACCTCGGTCAAGGTCTATACCTCGACCGAGGTGCCTCTGTCAAAAAAATTATAAAAAGAGGCTGCAGGGGCCGCGGCCGTTTCTTTGACAAATTTTTCACTGTGGAAGCTCGACCGAGGAATGACGGAACATCGGCATAAGGATTGGCACCCCGAAGCAACCCAACCTCGTCACGATGGCGTCAGAGCCAAGACGTAACAGTTTAAATAATTGTTTTTCAATTTAAATGGAATTTAATTTTTTTTTTTATAAATTTATAAAATTTGTTTTAAAATTTGGTAAATGTATGTTTTTATAATTTTCATGTTTAAAATGTGTACCGGCAAGCAGAAATGCTGCCGGATTTTTGAAAATTTGTAGTTAAATTGAATTTTTTTGTTAATTTGTTATATATATATATATATATATAAATTATGTCAACCGGTAGCGTTTATGCTACCGGTTTAATTTTGAAATGTGTCCCGGGCAAGCCGAAATGCTGCCCGATTTTTTTCAATCCTCCGTGAATTCATGGAGGATTGAAAAAAATCCATAAAGCACCAACTAAACAAACCTATATGAACCATAGAGACAATTAATCAACTGTAGGCCCGAGACAAATAATAATTTTTTTATAAAAATTTATTTGAAGAGGACGTCACAACCCTAATACTCCTACTTATTGGGTTTACGTCTATGATCCGATAACTAGGTTTAGAATGAAGAGGACGTCATGCGATTGTTGCAACTTGCGTTTATCGTTTTCAATGTAAAAGTGAATATTGGGTAGTGATG
>LPNX010649308.1:245423-258297 GCA_001517045.1 Pseudotsuga menziesii
GTACTTATTATAATTTCATATGTTTATCACTTAACCACTATTGATAAAGTCCAATGGCTAATTAACACCTAATAACATGTAAATCGGGGCTAATTACCATTTTCCAATTAATTAAACATTGTAATTATGAATATGATTCCACAAGAACTAGTTAACTAGTCGTCCAATATTAACAACTAGTCTTGCACAAATTCGACACACAACCATGCCGATGAACCAAAAATTGAACCTACATAAATTATACACATAGTTAAGCATGAATGTACAACAAAATAAAGTACTTTTGTAGATATGATCCAAGTAAATAAACGAAGGATATTTCAAGTTCAATCAGTACAACTAGTTAATAGACATTGTTGGGAATTCAATCGAACCAATTGTACCAGTTCGAAGGCACACAGAAATGAAGGTACATATCTGGAAAATAAAATTCTACAACACACGTAAAGCACCAATAACAGATCTTATGGCTGTACATTCATATTTTACCAAACACAAAGATTCAAATCCAAAAACTATTTGCCAATTTCACTACAATGTACCTAGTTTCCAACTGAACTTTCCAAATTCCAAATAAAGATAAATATCTAACTATTGTAGATGGAAACTAGGTACATTTCAGTGAAATTGGATCAATTAAATTTATATGGATGTAACTTTCCACCCATATACAGTCCATTAAACAATTCACAAAACAAGTTAATTCTACTCATCTGAATTGACTAGTAATTCTAGGAATCACTAGAATAATTAAATACACAACTCATAGAACAATTCAAATGCAATTTCAACTCTAAATAACATGTTTTATCAGTCATAATATAGGTATATCTCATTCCAACATTTTTTCAAACACTTCATATGCAAAGTCACAAATCTACTCAAGACAATTCCTTTGAAAGAGCTAGAAATTGGAAATTGTTCTAGAACTTCGGTAGACATTTCCCCAACACTACGAAGAATATTTCTCCTCACATTATCACACACATTTAAATATTATTTATCATACATAAGAATAAAAGTAACACTTATTCATTTTTACAAACATTTCATGTGATAATTCTCCAAACTATGCCAAACAGTCTGATCAAGGAACTAGTTTTCGAATAAAAGGTAGAAGCATCATAGAGAAGTGTCTTAAAACATTACGAGGATACTATACCATAAAAATAAAAAATATATAATGAACAAGGGCAAAAATATCAGTTATGTAGCAGAGGTACCAAATAATTATTTCCTCAAACAATTTGTGGACAAAATGCCAAAAACTAGTTTCCAATTCCTTCATAAAATTTACTTGCATAAATAGATTGAATTCTATGAGAAATTTCTTCCACAAATAACTCATAATTTTTATTAAAAATTTGATGTGCATCCATAAATAAATCATATCAGAGCCAAGTAAATGAAATAAACATGAGATAAATCAGTTATCTTATCAATGTGCAACTTGCATCATCTGAACCACATTCCACCCAGCCTTTGGCACTGCAAAGATATATCTCACTTTGACAGGCCGTCCTCGAGTTGAGGCCACAAATCCACAATAGAGTTGCACTGAAGAATAACTCAAGTATCATCTTGAGAATCCAAAACTCTATTCCTCACCACATACTTCCTCTTCCACCCCACTACCAGGTGTAATGGTAATCCGAGCCCCTCTATGCCATTGAGATATCGCCATTCACCATCAGGATTTGTGTGTAAGTCTAGGACAAATCCAAGTAATGGAAACAAAGGAACATCAAAGGTATGAACAAACATAATCAACAACCATCCAAAACAACCATGCAAAACAATAACCATCCAAGGACATCAAACATGTATTTATAGAACAAAGAAGGTAATCCTAACTCAATGGGGTAACAAACCAAGGTAATCCAACTTGAGTCAATCCAAGGGGGGTAATTCAACCACAACATGTTAACTCTAATCCAACCCAAGAAATTTGAATTTCAAGGAGAGTGACTCCAAGCCACTCCACCCCACTCAAATTCATTTGTGGACACATCATCCATGAAGAGGAATCAAAATTAGTGAGGTGAGGTGTCACACAAGCCAATGAATCTTCCCAAAACAGAAAACGGGGGGTTACACAAGGATTTACAAAATGAATTACACAAGAGTTACACAAGGATTTACACAAGGATTTACACAAGTATTTACATAAGAAGTTACATAGCTATTTACTTAACTTTTGAGGTGTTAAGGCTAAAAATAGACAGTGAGGGAACACTTGTGCAAATGGGAGATACAAAACCAAGTGTAACCTCCACAAAGGAGTTACAAAACCACCAAAGGGGATCAAATAACAAGTGGAACCCACCCAAACACCAATGATTCCCACTAAATCATGAATTAGGCTCCATAATACAAACATATGTTAAAAAAATCAGAAGTTAGGTCTGTTGTACAATGTTTGGGTGATGATCAACTAATAAAGCCACCAAGGAATAAATATGGACCAAGATCAACCAAACAAGTTCTAAAGTTCTAGGATTGTTCCCATTCCCCCTCACGTTGTGGATATAGGCCTCCCATACTCTTTTAGTGGTCCCCGATGTGCCAGTTATTTTCATTAATTAATTATTTACAAAATAATAATAATGTCTCTAGGTCCTTAAATACCCATTTTTCTGTCACCATGTGCCACAATAATAAACAATTACAAATTACATATCTCTAGGGCTTAACACACAAGGTATTACATCCCCTCCCCCTTAAACCATGCATCGTCCTCGATGCATATTACATACATGCTTTCACAACTTTCAAAAGGATCACTACCTTCAGTTTTCAAGTAGTCTTTCTTAGAACTCCTCTTCTTAGAAACCACAATGCTTCTCATTACTAGTTTCATGTCTGTCTCCACTGCCTATGGGATGTGACTCTATTCACCTAACTCGTTCCTCAATATATCACCATCCCATTTCTTGGCTTCCTGTGAGAGAACCAAGACTAGCAGCAAGGGTGAATCTTCAATCCCCATTACAGGGTCTTCAAATATCAACAAAGATACATTCACCGAAAAATCATATTTCAATCAACCATATGATTAACACCATGTATAAAAATATACTATACCTGATATAAGAGTATTCTTTAACAACTAAACCATGAACATAAATATAGCATGAATCAGTCACCATGGAACCTATACAGAATACACCAACATGAATATCACATGAGAGAACACTTGTCTCAAATTTGGGAAACTATCTTCAACGAGACGATGTTCCTCCCATAAGAATAGCACAATAAGTTTAGCAACTCTTAGAACTATCTCTTTTGAGAACCTCAATGCTTCCCACTACTACTTTCCTGTCCTTCTCCACTGCCTATGGGGTCACCGTCCCATTTCCTGGCTTCCTGTGCAAGAACTTGGACTAGTAGAGTGATATGAGGGAAGAAAAGGGGTGACAATCCACCAGGCTACCTCTCTGGAAAATGGATACTAGACTGCTCTCTGAGGGAATCGATGAACTCATTACCAACAACTAAACCATACTCTTCAACAAAGATACTTGAAATAGAGATGCTTCTTTAACAATGATTCTTTTTCACATTCCCAACAGGCACATGGTTAGCAGTAAACATATATGCTATTCAACAACATTCTTAAAATACATCTTTCAAAAAATAAAATTTCTAATTAATTACATGAAATACTTTAGTATATGCAAGGTACTCAAGATATAAATACTTCTTCAACAAAATACTTGAAATAGAGATGCTTCTTTCACAATGATGTTTTTCACATTCCCAACAGACACATGGTTAGCAGTAAACATATATATTGTTCAACAATATTATTAAAATGCATATTTCAAAAAATATTTTTTCTAATTAATTACATGAAATACTTCAGTATATGCAAGGTACTCGAGATATAGATACTTCTTCAACAAAATAATTGAAATGCATATAACTGAATCTTATTCTAATCAATTTCAATCATATCAAATGCATATAATATACATGAAATGTGTTTAGATAAGTCAATCACATGATATGCATTACCAAGATGCTTTTGCATGATTTATCACTCAAATAATTTTCCTACAAGGATGCATGAAGTTCCACCAAGATATTTTTCCAACAAGATGCATGAAATATCACTATGATATTTTACAAAGATGCATTTCAACAAAGGTATTTGATATACTACAAGGATACCCAAGCAAGATACTTTCAGTAAAGATCACAAGGATATATTTTCTTTCAACAAGATCCCTAGATAGTTTCCTGACAAAGATACTTGTACCCCATTCTACACAATTAGTATTGAATATATAAGGATACATGAATTTCATCTTCAATAAAGGTACCTGTATCATAATTAATCAGTTACATGGTTAGTACCTACTTTTCAATAGAGATATACAAAATACCACCAAGTTATTACTAGTATACCTTTCAATAATGACACAAGATACTTTTCTAATGAAGCTCACAAGGATGAATATTTTCAAATATCACCTAAATAATTTTGCATTTTAACGTAACAAGCAAAGTGAAGTTATATGAAACAGTTATAATCTAACTAAGAACCAAAAAGGGCCATAACAACATATTAATTTTCATCTCAACACAAAGCATAATTCTTCTTAGAGATCATTCAAAAATACATTATTCATCAACTGATATCAATCATATAGCGACCCTCATGCATACATCATCCATACAGACATCGATCATCAATTCATAGTATCTCAACCTATATCAATCATATATCGATCATGTAATATCAACCAAGTACAACCATACATGCGTCAACTAACCATACGAGCATCAATCATAGTACATCAATCAAAGCACATCAACCATAATACATCAACAATCATACATCAATTGGAATACATTAATCAAAATACATAATCAGAATACATCAACCAAGATTCATCAAGCATAATACAGTGATCATAATATATCAATCAGAATACATAATCTAGAAGACATTAACCGATATGCATAAATCATAAACATAACAACCATAACAACCAAGGACAACCAATAATATCCATACATACAATGTTGACAATGTCATACAGGTATCAACCATTAATCAACCAATGTCAATCAATAACATCCAATAGAAACCAATAATATCAAACAACATACATCAACAATAGAAACCATATCAAGTAGTTACTATTTATCATAGTATTACATAGAATTATTAGCACATGAGGATATATATAATAATACATTACATTACTAATTATTTACACGTAGTGCACTACTTATCAATTAAAGTAAATACATAGTCACTTCAAACAACCAAACATCCTACCACCAAACTCTTCTAATATTCTACAATAAAATAATTACTAGCTATAAAACACATTATCATACATTCATACCATATGCCATATTTGCTATTACTATATATTATATACATATGTCTGTTTTGTTTACATACATAATATAATTCTTCAATCACATATAATATTATTCTTAATCATATACACAACATATTAGTCATATAACCTATATATTTCATATTTAATATACACATAAAATTATTATGTTATACCATAATATCAATACAATTATAGCAATAATTACATAACCCAATGCTATCATATTAGACACGTATTACAACGTATATACTAACATAATACTTTTGACCACACTATCATTCATAATATTTCCAAACTCCGGAATACTTTCAAGCACTTTCAAATATTCCAAAATACTTCCAAACACCTTCAAATTTTACACTTACGTCATTACATACGTTCACCTCTATACATATAGTCTATTCACAATATTACATACATCTAATACTAATAACTATTATATAAAATAAAATACATATTATAGTATATACAAACATACAAGCATTCATATATATAATAATGCATATATTCTTATATATAATTTTAACAACTATACATATCACACAAATCATATTATACACATTTATGTCGATGTCATATATATATATATATATATATATATATAATATTATCTTACACTACAATACTACTTACTTATATACAAAATAAAATAAATAATATTATGAGAATATGAGTCATTAAAGGCAAGTGGCTCATTTCCTCCAAAAATAGACTAGGAGTTGCATCTCCATAAATAAATAAAATAAAAGAGAATATGAACCATTAGAGACAAGTGGGTCATTCTCCTCCAAAATAGATAAGGAGTTACATCTCCATTAGAAAAATAAATAAAATAAAAGAGAATATGAACCATTAGGGACAAGTGGCTCATTCTCCTCCAAAATAGATAACGAGTTACATCTCCATAAGAAAAATAAATAAAATAAAAAGAGAATATGGACCATTAGGGAGAAGTGGCTCATCCTCCTCCAAAATAGATAAGGAGTTACATCTACATAAGAAAAATAAATAAAATAAAACAGAATATGAACCATTAGGGAAAAGTGGCTCATTTTCTCCACTCAATAAATAAATTAGTAAGACATTTAGGATAATAACAATGCCACCACTAACCCCAAAATAAATCAAATAAATAATAGAATACAAAAATAGCCCATAGCTATGTTTACCTCCAAGTGGCAATTCCACTACTAACTAATTAGACAAGTTAGGATAAAAACATACTACATGCACAAAATAAAAAAGAGAATTGGAAACACCATTTAGACAAGTGTCCCATTCCTAAAATAGTCAGGAAGCTACTCATCCATGTAAACACCACCATCCAAGTGGCATAAATAAGATGATAAAACCATACCATCCATAGAGAATACAAAATCCATATAGGGTATAAATGTTACTTAATAAATCATATTAATATTTAATAATAATAGAACTATATCACCTTAATAACTTAGCATTAAACTAATACTAGGACATAGTACATATTATTACAATGACAATTATTTACTTATCAATTAATAATCATGTGTACCAGTAAATAAGGCTTACTACATGAATCATTTTAATATTAACAATTCAATGAGAAGTAAAAGAGGCAAAGCACAAGCAACAACCAATCAAGTCACATAATTATTAGATATGCACCACATAGTACTTACCAATCAATTTATTGAACAAACAACAAATATGCAATATTAAATAATTTTAAGGCATACAACGAACTAAACTTTGAAGTAAGGCTGACTGTTCTTCTATTAACACAAGGGAGGTTAAATTCATTTCACTGAGCACATTTATAAACTCCAAAAGATATTAACTTTGTAGAAGGCCCAACAGCCGCAGTGTTAGAACCTAAGATCTGATACCACTTGTAATGTCCCTTGGGGATATCAATGGGCCTGAGGGACATATCATTATCTCTATAAGTCTAATTAGATAATTTTAGCACAATGGATTAGTTAAACACATATTAAAATTCATTTTTCAATATTTGTTTCATGACAAAGTCCATTTAATTACAAATAAATTAAAATAAATTCAGTAATTATTCAAACGTATGATCCAAGGGCTTGGAAATATTACTAACACCTTGTAGCAACATCACATATCCATTCGAATCCAATTTACACATAAATTACACCTCTAAAGGCCATTTACTCTTAATCATGATTAACTAGTAATTAGTGCTCCAATTATGATCTTTAACGACAATTAGCGCACAATTGATGGTACTTATTCATATGTTTATCACTGAACCACCGTTTATCAAATCCAATGGCTAATTAAAACCTAATAACATGTAAATCAAGGCTAATTACCATTTTTCAATTAATTAAACAGTGTAATTACGAAAATGATTCCACAAGGACTAGTTAACTAGTCGTTCAATATTAACAACTAGTCTTGCACAAATTAGACACACAAACATGCCAATGAACCAAAAAGTGAACCTACAACAATTATACACATATTTAAACATTAATGTACAACAAAATTAAGTACTTTTTTTTCCAGATCTGATCTGAGTACATAAATGAAGGATATTTCAATTTCAATTAGTACAACTAGTTAATAAAGACTACCAGTAATTCAATCAGACCATTCATACCGAGTTCCAAGGCACCTAGAGGTGAAGGTACATATCTGGAAAATAGCATTCCATAGCACAAGTAAAGCACCAAGAACAAAGCATATGGCTGTACATTCATCTTTTAACAAAAACATAGATTCGAATCCAAAAACTATTTGCCAATTTCACTGCAATGTACCTAGTTTCCAATTGAACTTTCCAAATTCAAAATAAAGAGAAATATATGAATATTGTAGATCATGCAAAGCATATAGGGTATCACTTAAATTCATATGGATGTAATTTTCCACTCATATACAGTCCATTAAACAATCCACAAAACAAGTTAATTCTACTCATCTGAATTGACTAGTAATTCTAGGAATCACTAGAATAATTAAATCCACATATCATAGAACAATTCAAATGAAATTTGAACTCTAAATAACATGTTTTATCGGTAATAATAGAGGTATATCTCATTTTAACATTTTGTCAAACACTTCATAAGCAAAGTCACAAATCTACTCAAGACAATTCCATTGAAGGTGCTATAAATTGGAAATTGATCTAGAACTTCGGTAGACATTTTTCCAACACTACCAAGAAGATTTCTACTAACATTCTCACACACATTTCAATATTATTCATCAGAGATAAGCATAAAAGTAACACTTAGTCATTTTTACAAACACTTCATGTGATAATTCTCCAAACTATGTAAAATAGTCCAATCGAAGAACTAGTTTTCAAATAAAAGGTAGAAGCATCATAGAGAAGTGTCTTAAACCATTCTGAGGATAATGTACCATCAAAATACACAATATATATTGAACAAGGGTAGAAATATCATTTCTTTAGCAGAGGTACCAAATAATTATTTTCTCAAACAATTTGTGCACAAAATGCCAAAAACTACATTAGTACAAAATGAGGAATTAGCTACTATGTGACTAAAAATTCTAGTCACCAAAGGTTTTTTAAGTGATTTACTACTAAATATGAGCAATTTTGACTGACCCAACTATAAATGACTAAAATTAACGACTAATTTAGTCACTAGTTAACAAATATGACTAGATAATAAGTGACAGAGTTAAAAATGACTAACATAAACGACTAATTTAGTCACGACATAAAAAAATGACTAACTAGAAGAATATGAATTAGTCATTTTTAATTGTGTCATGGAAAATTGCAATTGTGACAATGAAGTGTTAGAATTTAGTAAATTTTGTAAATTGTCTACCTTCTATTAGTAATATTGGTGCCATGCACCTCGATCTTCAAAGATACAACAAAGCGATTGAACGAATTTTCTCTTGACTATCTTTATCCCTGCTGCACCATTGAATCAAATCGTTGAGCATGTGCCAAAGGAAAATTAGGTTCCCGAATTAGGTACTAGATCAACTAGTACCATATCGATACCTAGAAGCATCATAGCTAGTTGTTTATCCTTCAATGTAAAGTCCCAAGTCCCATACCGAGGTGCTTTTATAACTTCAATATAACTATCATGATCTGTGACCGTCGAACTAGCTGCACCAGTCGATGTAGCTTCACCAGGATCAGTTCCTTTAAAATATCATAGCAGTTGATCCAATAATAATTGAATCGATGGAAGCACTAAGAACAATATTTTAACCAATCAAAGACTCAATTATAATTAAACTCAGGTGCTGATCCAGAACCAGTCTTAGATCCATATGCTATAAAGGTAGAGGACCGACCCCATCTTGGAGTTTCAAGTAAATATTTCGATTCCTTGACCTCTTACAGTCCTGACCTCGCAAAATATGATACATATAATGCAGTGATGACCTCTCCTTATCACTATCAAGTTAAACTTCCTTTATGCATTATTGTCAAGGTAAATTTTGCATCTGACGTCACCACCCACCTGATTCATGATGTGCACAACTAGAGACATCCAATGGGGTCCCTACAACTCCAGATGTTGGTGGATGTGTTCCCTGGCATTAAGCCTCTTCTCTAAGTGCAATATTGTAGTCAACCTGTACACTCAAAATTATAGACTCAATTCACATGAACTAAATCCTCACCATGTTACATTGACCAATATTCTCATAGCCATTTAGTTTCATCATTAAAATGTGTATTAAAAACTTATAATATATAAATATTTACAATATATAATTTTTATATTATTACAAACATATATTATAATATTACATAATACCATATTAAAAATAACACAACATCATACTATTTAATTGCATGCACTAGTGAATCCATGTGATTACCCTTCATTCCATTAGAAGACCTATTATACAAATCTTTAAAATGTGTGATTATTTATTATCTATATTAATTTTAATGACCTATCATTTTTAATATCATGTATTATGAAATATTTTTGAAAATGATTATCCATATAATTTTACAAATAATAACATATCCATATGTTGGAATTTTGGTTTTGGTTTGATCAATCCCCATTTTAATTCTTTTTGGATAATAACCATTAAGAATTTCATAACCGGTCCCCATGTGACCATATATTGAATTTAATGCATCTATATATTTGGAGGTTTCTTAGGATGGTTTCTCAAAAGGGAGACCCAAATTCATGTGGACACTCCTTGAAAGAAAGGTTGTATTTTCCCTCTCCCATCAATTGATAGACATTTGAAAGAAAAAAAAAATCGGATGGGAGCTCGCAACTAAGGGATATTTTGAGCGATGGAGGGATATTGGTCAAATAAGAAGACAGAAAGAAATAGATTCTTGCAGTCTTGATACACCTAGTCAAACCACCATAATGATCAGTCATGCAAAGAGCTTCTAAATGACCCTAAATTTGCCAAATTTGGAGCAAAATTTACAGAGATCAGTAAAAAACACGTGTAAGAGGCTCTACTAATTTCTAAATTTATATATTGCATTTAGACCTTGGTTTCTAACCGTACAAACCCTCTAACATTGTCTATCATTCAAATTGTGGATTCCATAGTTTGATTCCTGCACAAGTTTCAGTCTCTAAGCGAAGAGGACTCGGCTATGGCCTTTTTTATACACATAATTTACAGTTGCAAGAAACAAAAAAAATCTACCAATTTTTTTGGTGCCTCTAATTGTTTTTTTGTTTTTTATAAATATTTGACTTTCAATGGTTATAAGGGTTCCATGCTCGTCAATCGAAAAATAAGGAAAATGTGAGTTATTTCCCTTTCCTTTAAACTCTCTGTGCATTGTGTACCTTACATCTCTGTGATTTGTGTTTGATATGGAGTCACCAACTCATATGAGAGTATGTAACAAATGACAACTTGAAGGTTTGATGCTTTTGGGAATACAATAATATACAAGACGGGGAAGTAGGAAGTGTATAGTTACACTACCAAACCTTTCTTCCTACATTGGCCTTTTCCTATCTTAAACCTCTATCTTGAAGTAGTTGGTTTCTTGGTTTATCAATGTTTTAATAGCTCTTCTATATATTACAAGTTACATGGGGCTAATAAGACCCTAGTACTAGCAACTCTTCATTGTTTCCACTATTTTGTATCAGTTACTTTGTATCCTTCTATGGTCCCTTTAGATTTATGAACTCGTGAGAGTATGGAACAAATAACAACTTGAAGGATTGATGCTTTGGGGAATATGACAATATACAAGATGAGGAATACAGTGTGTAGTTATATTGCCAATCCTTTCTATTTACATTGGTCATTCCCTATCTTAAACCTTTGTCTCGAAGTAGTTGGTATCTTGTTCTTTCAGTGTTTTCTCTCTTCTATATATTACAAGTTACATGGGTCTAATAAGACCCTGTTTCTAGAAACTATTCTTGGTTTCCACTGTTTTTTATTAACGTTTTGATTCACTTCCACTTCAATTGAAAGGAAAAACTTATATTTAAGATACACCCACCCACAAATTGATATGTATTTATGTAAGGTGTGAATTGAAGCAATAACATTTTCTCTCAAATG
Organism: Pseudotsuga menziesii; assembly: GCA_001517045.1. Classification (NCBI taxonomy): domain Eukaryota; kingdom Viridiplantae; phylum Streptophyta; class Pinopsida; order Pinales; family Pinaceae; genus Pseudotsuga; species Pseudotsuga menziesii. Next base: position 257,318 of record LPNX010649308.1, read on the forward strand.
GTAAAAATCATGATGAAGTTATATGTATATGAACTTTTTTCTTGAAACATAGCTATTAGGGAAGCATCCAAATGTAAGTGGTATTGGAGGAAATGATGGGGTGACTTGGAGGCAACATGTGCTCCTACCCATTTCTTGTTAGTCTAAAGTGTGATTTTTTGGATTGTTTCCAACTTTCCATAAACATGTCCTATCGAGATGCACTGGCTAACAAAGACTTCCTTATCCAAGGAGTACTTATCCCACCAAATTAGCTTATTAATTGCACCTAGCATCATGTTGTTTTAACATGCCATTTGGGTGGTGCTAACCACAACAAGAATGGAAACCGGGTGGATGTCTTAACATTCCTTAGTGTTCACCAGTGAACAACTACTAGTTATAGTCAATGTTACAAAAGTTGTGAGGGTTGTTTCAATCCTGTTTAGTGTTGGATGTAGTCATGATCTACCTTTGCCCAGAATTGCTTCTTTATGGTTATCATGACTGTCCAACATGCTCTGCACACCTTATTCTCCAAATTTTGCAAGTTGTAACATCTATTTCTTTTAGCTGTTGAATATAAAAATGTCTTTTTGTTGCTGCAAATGCATAGTACTGCTTTGTCATCACTTCCTAATGTTGCTCACATGCTGGCTAGTGATTGTAATGTGCCCAAAAGTGAAAATCATATTTTTAATGTCATCCAAACTTCCAAGTACTCATACCTGAACCACATGGATTCTTGTTGCATTTGCCAGAACACCCATGCAAAATGAGGGTAACAGTTATAGGGTACCAGACTCTTGTGTACATGAGTTATTTTGTGTCTGCTCATGATTTTGAACTATGTTCTCGCACTAGGCATTTATTGTTTCATATTTCAATATTGTAAAAGGGGCATTTTTTTATAATAGGGACCTAATCACTCTTACTAGTTACTTAAGCCTTAAGTATGGGTTTTCCTGGGTTTTTACCTCTCTCTCTCTCTCTCTCTCTCT
>LPNX010649308.1:267423-422756 GCA_001517045.1 Pseudotsuga menziesii
GATTCGTCCCCGGCAACGGCGCCAAAGATGTTTGTGTCAGAAATTGTTACTAAGGCTAGGGTAACAAGCCAACACAATCTCAAGAGAAAAAACTCAATTCAAACTAGGGTTTAGGGTTTTGTTTATGTGTTTTTGGTTGTAAGCTTCAAGATCATGCAGGGAATACATTCAGAGTAAAAGCAACAACTAAATCATAGACATAAACTGATAAAGATGCCCAAACATATCACAAAAATCCAACAAAGATACTATGCTGTGGTTCATACATTAAAAGATAAGCATTACCAGAAAAAGACATCAACTAGCAATGAAATTACCATTTAAGAAGCAAAACATGCTCAATAACAAAGCCAACATAGACAAAATGTGGGGGAAAGAGTCATATATCACATTATTTCATCAGTGAGTGCATATGAGAGTTACAGTACCTATCTCTGAACAAGTCTGATAGTACAAAGCAGCTAGCAGACCTCCTGATGCTCCCAAAATTCAGAACCATCAAAGTGTCTTTTTCACCTCTCTAAATAGTTACAAAGAAGTAGTTCCATATCCCCTTCATTAGGTCGAAATTGAAACTACCCAGCAGTTACATTAACTAACTAACTCAACTAATTTACTAAAAATAGCAAATCGGATTCCTGGCAAATATGGCGAGTTTTTGGAAAATAGGTGTCAAAGAAGCTTCCATATATCTCAATTGGTGACACCTGTGTAACAACTGAGAGAGGTTTTTGTAAATGGGTCCATGATGGACAAAAACCTCTCTTGGTTTTTCAAAATTCATCTCCAATCGATCAGAATATGCCCCGCAAAATGAACACTAAAACAGGAAAATATTGGATATTTAAACTCCTTGAAAAATAGGCTGCAAAGATTTAATTAAATATTTCAAACCTTGACAGCTTTTGTAAAAATGAGAGAGGTTTTTGTAGATGGGTATCTCAGGAACAAAAACCTCCTTTGGTTTTCCAAAATTCCTCTCCATCAGCTTGTGGTATGCATTTGACTTCAATCACTCAAAACAGGAAAAAATAGAGCAGAATTCTGTGCCAAATACCCTGTTGAAAAGCATTTTTCTCTTTCTCCAAGTATTCTCCAAGTATCAGCTGATGAAGTGCTGTGTAAGCTGTATCTTTGTAATTCTGGTGACTTGCAAGCATGCCAGTAATCTATCAAGTATTTTATCAAATCCACGTGCCATAGATCTCTGCTGCCCTAGGGCTGCTGAAATTCTCATAATAACATTCCTGGATAAAACAACAGAAGCAATTTCAAAGTCTGTAGTATGAGCCTTTAAGTTCAATATCCCATAGTAAAATAGTAGCAATTTTGATGGACTTGGATCATCCTTATACCACTGACACAAGTAAAACCAGCTAGCATATGCAGCTGAATTATCTGTGGAGCCAACACCCTGAAAGTAGTTCAAAAGAATCTACTGAATGACATGAACTCCACTTATTGGAGTAGAAAGTCCATTGCTTTGCTCCTGCTTGGTGCAAAATGTTTTAAAAGTTGAGCATAAGGAACTAGCTTTCCCTTCAAATCTTTCTCATAGTCTAGTCATAAAATGTCCTTGTTACACAGGGAAAGCTACAATGAACAGTTTCAACTGCTGTTCCCAAACATTTTTGACATTACCACCCACAGCTCACTCAATGAAGGTTGTACCTTTCAGTAAGCTCATTCCAACACCATCATCAATTATACACCCAATCTCATAAGACGTTACCTTATCTGCTCAGAGCTTACTAGCCAGAAAATATCCATTTTAACTGTTATATAGCTCTGACAAAATTATCATCTGCAAATCCTCTAGTACGTCAAGAAACATACAAAGTGGAGAATGTGCAGACATATTCTAGGTTGTAGTCATGCAAATATCCTTTATCTGGTGCTGTTCAGAAGCGGATATAACCAATATCAAAACCCTTCTTAAGTCTCATTTGTTCCCACCAAGGTAATGCCCATTTAATGTGCACACCCTATACCAATCGGGTAGCCTGGAAGGCTACTATAACTTTGTAAAAGAGATTCTAGCACACTTAATGCTTCCCAACATAGAGTACTCTCCACCAACTGGGACACAATTGCATATACTTGTGGACTTTGTGCTGCATCCATTGGAGTGTGCTGAAGAAGGGTTTTGAGCATAAGCAAAATTACTCGCTGATATTCTACAGGACCCTTCTCTAGAAGTCTAAGCAAGTGCCCAAACGCAAGAACATAATGTTGAAGAAACCATTCCTTGCAAAGGAGAGAAGACACACGATTCAACAGGTCCTTAATTGTTATTATCTGACCTTCAGCATACGCAGAAAATACAGATGCAAGCTCATATAAACTTTTTGCCTTGCACCAGTGTGAAATGTACATAGTAATATAACAAGCCTTCTGATATTGTTGCTGTAGTGGAGACTCGAAACCCAGAATGGGGTCCTTTTCCTTCTGAAGTTGTAAACAGAGCCAGGGAAGCAACCCAACAATATGCATGAGCAGCCTTGTCTCAGAATCACCAAATATGCAATCACATGACTGCAACGTTATTCGGGAAAGAAAATAGCTGAAGCATGACTGATAGTGGATATAAGGCCTTTCAGTACCAATGGTTGAACTCCTTCAAAAGCTGGAGCCTTTCCTGTTTCTGTTCCAAATTCAGCATTTTTATTACTCTCAAAACCCTTTGAATCCAGCCTACCTAAATCTTTATCCTGCTGGTTGCTTTCAAATTCATCTCTAGGCATGTTGGATAATCAACACATTTTCAGCTGTACGGTCTCGAAATGATAATCTCCTATGTCTCCATAATCTCAACCATTACTTGTAAAGTCAACAATATCTCCATAATGAAACCCATAACTTGTGGGGTTGGGTTGCTAAAGCATCTCAACAATGATACACAAGTATCGCTCGTTACACTTGGGCATAAAACACGGTATATTTGATGTGAACGACAAGCCAGATGTCTGGAGGTGCATTCCACAGTCCACTTTAGTGCCTCTCCTCCCCAATGCTCCCGAAGATCACCTTGGAAAAATATTGCATCAACAACACTAAGTACAAGTGCATATAATAATGCAGCACTTGGAAGTTCTGTGCGAGTTAAAGTCATGTCCTCATTCCCCCACGTCATACTTCCTTTCTTTGACTGGACATATTTTATTAAGCTGACTACTTGTTGTTTATACTCGCCTTCACCATAATCCCCAGCACCATAAAGCTCAGGGTGCCGCCCTGCAAGCGAGTATAGCAGGTTTACAAGAAGATGCTGGCAATGTTCAAGTATAATATCTTCTGAGCTATCCACAGAGACAAATGTGACATGAAATAGCAAAGGAAGGTGACCACGAAAATCTTCATCATTTTCATATGCTATTTCTGCTAAAAGAACTAATGCTATATCAGCACGGGAAAGCCAGTGATGATGACCCTGTAATGCAAATTGCAATTCTCCTGCAAGGTGGACAAGTGGAACGACCCTGCTGTGTTGTAATATCTCGCTGAGAATACTCCTCTGTTCTGACAAGCTGAACTGTATTTGGAGTAATGATGACCACGATTCCTTCCATAAATTAAAATCACATGTTTACATGATGGAAACTGACATAGCACGTAATAAAATCCTCAAATCATGTAACTAATCACTCCAGAATTGAGATCATGCTAAATTTCGGCTAAAAAATTGGAGAAACTGAGAGTCGCGATATTCTTGTAGCGCGCTCTTTGTTAATTTCAGGCTCCAGCGCTACAAGAATAAAATTAACTGCATTTTGGCGCTATTTTTCAGCTTTTGGTCATTTTGCATGCGGTTTAAAAGCTGAACCATACTCATGGTGCTAAATGTGACTTCATTATTCAATAATATGACTTTAAGAACCCTTCAACAGCTAAGAAAACAATCTTAATAAAACAAATAAAAGCAAAAAAAATCAAAATTTCAATTAAAACCAAAAATTCCTAAAGTAAGCAAATAAGAAAATTTAAGCATATGAGCAAACTAAAGATAAAATCACAATCAAAATATAAAATTAAAGGAAACAAATTCGTGACTTAACAGACATAATAGATTAATAGTAGACAAGAAACATGAAGATGTCACAATGGAATGGAAAACATATGGCATCTATGAAGAAAGAAAAATGTGGCCTAAACAATATATGAACTATATATTGTTGGGGGTAATACAAGAGAACAAGAAATTATAATTCAAAGAGAACTATAACAATGGTTAGAAAACCATGTATAAGGAGGGTGAAAACAGGTAATTAACTTGGGTGATGAAGAAAACGATCACCAAGAATTTAGTTAGCAAAAAGATGTACAAAGCATTCAACGATTGCAAAAGAAGTGTTAATTTGGTAATATTAATTACCTCAAAATCCATAACTAAAGAGTAATGACTGTGTCTGACAACTCTCAGGAATTAAAATAGTTTATGCAATTGAGGCTGCAAGAAGGGTCTTTAAATGTTTTGGTGTTCTCTAAGACAAAATAGGAGAACAAATAATAAAAGGGGTTTTGCAGTGTCTAAATTACAAATGTGATTGAAAATGAATATCAAGGTCTCAAAAAAAAAAAAAAACCTAAGCAGTTTACCTTTCATTAGGATCATCTTCCCATAGACGAATACAATTGTAGGAAACATGATATAGGAAGTTCTCTGATAAACTATCATCAACAAGATGGGGATGAAAATATTGTGTAAGAGGATCATCTCACTCTACACTTATAGACATTTATAATGTTTTAATGTTGGAATCTGAAGTTTCAGCACAATTTGTATATGGATGCTTCACCTTATTAAAAGAACTCAAGACTATCTGTTTGCTTCCATCTAATTCAGCAAGCCCATCGCGTGTGGAAGCCAATTGTGACACACAATTTTTTAGGCTACTTACACATAAAGAGCTTGAAGCATCTTCAGTCTGTTCAAGCTCCACATCAAAAAATTATCTTCATCCAAAAGTACAACCCTTCTTTTCTGCTTCCTCATTCCTTCTGTCTTAAATGTGCATGCCGTACCTTTAATCACAGTCTAAGGAAGCCTCCCACCACCTACATCTGCCAAAATATCGTATGCACAAGACAATAGTGCATGTTCCATTTTTTAATCTTCTGTTGAATTTATAGCTAGACAGCTATGAGCATTTAAGGATGGATCCTCAAACAATGAAGTATGTTGATATTTTCTGCTTGCTTCATTGAAATCCTCAAGCACTACATTAGATTCACCCTATGCATTATCATCATCTATATCTGCCTCTGCATGGGAAATAGTTTGCTCATTTATATAACTAGAGGAATTATATAAATATTGGTCATCACTGCTAGACTCACTGTCAGATGATGAAGCTATAGAGTATGAGTCCAGAGAAAGCTGCATGAATTCTTCCTCCAGATTTTGGCGCCGATGTAGTATATATTCCTGAAAGTGGGGAGGAGAAGAAAGACAGAATGAAGAGGAACAAGATTCAATTATTTTCTCAATAGTCTTTAGGGAACCAAAGCTTTCACCTGAGCACATTTCTTCATTTGCCACAACACCAGGTACAAATAAATAAGCCATGTCGTCTATGGGTAACTTTCACGCTATATTGGAGATTAGAACCTTTGATTGTTCCTCAGAGCTATTAATTTCTCTAATTTGCGAATTGAGCAAACGGTTCAATGAATTAGCATGCTTTACAAAGGAATTGGATAGAGTTTTCCCCTTTTGAGAAAATTTTCCCAGTAAGCTATTCTCTTTTTCCAAGTAAGCTATTCCGAGTAAGTTTCCCAGTAAGCATGCTTTTATTATTTCATTCAATTCTTTTTGAAATATGTGTTGATTTTATTTTGCTTGCTTATAGGGCACATGATATAGTTCGTGGAGCAGCCATGGCACAAGATATAGCTCTACAGTACAATAAGTGGGCATGCAAAAAGTGAAACCTATAACTCTATGAAGTGGGTGAAAGGAAATTTTATCCAAGCATAACAAGTGGTTCATCTTGGGGAATTTTCAAGCAATGTATCATTAACTAGTAGGATAATTTTTTAGAAACAACAACTTTGAAGTGGGGAGCATGACTTAAATTTTCACTCTTGTGGGATGTATGTTCTATTTCTCTTAATTGAAATGTATAGATTTTGTATTAAAAGAAAGCTACAGATGCATTGTAAAATCAATTACTAAATTTATTCAGGGAGTGTAGTCACGAGAAATTAAAATATATGAAAATTGACAGATGTCTGTCTACATCGAGCATTACCCTTACATTTTTATTCACAAAACTGAATGCCTTACTTCAATATAACTACCCTAATACTATTATTGAGTAATAATAGATAAAAACTTAATGTTTCAGTGAAAATCTTGCCCATTGTGGGATTCCAGTTGATCCTCTGCTTCGAACATTGGAGTTGTTTCTTCATTTTCCATATCTCCATGTATTTGTTGGAACGTGTCTTCCTCCATAGCCACTTCCTTTGTGGAGCTGATTGAGTCTTGATGGGGAGAAGTCTTTGAATTTGAACATTTGTCCAAGTCTAAAACTGCAACAATTTTCTTAATTTGTTCACCTTGTATTGCCACTTTGACTTCCAACACTGAATTTTGAACCAGTTGAAATTGTAATTGTGAAAACAATCTATTGTTGAAATGGGATACTGCTACTTGAAGATCTTCAGTCTTGTGCACCATCCTTCTTTTTACCATGCAATTTTTTGCTATTTTACATGAAATATGACTTATATGCCTATGACCATCCATTTTAGCAGAGGTAGTCTCACAACTTTGTGAAGTTAGGAGGGTTTCCACCCAGAGCAGTGAGGAAATGCAGTGTCAAAATATTGGATACCCAAGGTCTCAAATATTCCTAAAAAAAACATACAAATTGAAAATCAAGTTGGATTACGTTCTCCCATGTCCCAAAATGCCTTAGGTCAACAGGTTGGACCACTATAATGAAGAAGAGCCCAAATTGTTGCTAGTATGTTATGAGATTTGGTGTTCTCTTCCAGTCTAAACTGCAAAACCTCCTCACATATTTCCTCAAGTATGAATATACATCCACTGCTTCCCCTTGATGCTGAGCTATTTGGAGTTCTATATATCTTTACTCAACTACTAGGATGCAGAGTAGTGTTGACATAATGAAGAAACACCCCAGACAAGCCTAATATATCCCACCTCTACTACGATAACCCATCTCATCGCCCATAAATTCAATACGCTACCCAAGCAAGAATACATCAGGGAGAAGTTAAACTCCATTTCATGTGGCATGGTGAACTTTGCAACTTGTCCTGCAATTCGAGGTGCATGCAATTCCTAATGTTTATATTGTCAATATTCCTGGGTGCAAATCAGTGATAAGATCCGCATATTGTTCAAAGTTTAAGATCCGCATATTGTTCCAGTAGTTACTAATTTCATATGAAATTGGAGATATTAAACTTTGACGATATCCTATAATACTGAGGAGAATATGTTTTAAAGTGTAGACCCTTAACTCAGACGCATTTATAATTTTTTTCTTCCTTTTCATGAATTTGTATTAACCTAATTATTACACCTTTCAAGATTAATTCTTTGTCACATGAAGTATATCCTAGAAATTGTTTTTTCTCAGCACCAACCTAATAAAATGGTCATGTTAGTGACATATATTCAGACTGATTTCTCATGGTTCTTTTTCAATTTTCTTACAAGTTTGATTTGGATCAGGATCATCATTTCATGTAGTTGAGTCAACAAAGCTTAAAATCGTTTAATAGGCCTTCAAGTAATATATAGGATGGTAAATTCTTGAGCACTACTTTCATAGAAAAGGGTGTGAGAATTCAATATACAACTACAAGACAAAGCCCATGCTTTTAATATAGAATTACCATTCAAGGTCTTACTATACTCTTGCATTAACTTGTTATTTCAAAACTTTCTGGTTCATGTCATGCCATTCCATGTTCATATTGTAAGGAACACGATGGGATTTATCAAGATTGTCCAATGTTAATTTTTTCCTTGGTGGTTGAATGTTCACTTTTAGTCTCTCACAGTCAAACTCTAATGTGTGTCGTTTCAACTTTTTCATGTTGGAAGTGTCACACCTTTGCACCCTTCCCTTGCAAATGCATTGATAATGCAAAGTAGAAATGAATTTCCAGTTTCACTTGATGTGACTATGTGCAATTTGATAAAAATACATAGTCAACTTGGATAAAATGGGTTAGAATTCTATGTATAATAATATGTTTGTTTAATCATATTTATAATATTATGATTATTGTTGTATAGATAGCCTTAGGCAATGAAATCTGATTGATCCCCTCTTTTGCAATATTTTATTCTCTTTCACATGTTTTAGTTCTGTGGTGTTTTGCATGAGTTTCTTTCTTGACTTGTGTACAAATGAGTTATCTAGGAAAGTATGTATTGATTGAGATGTAATGATGTTTGCATAACAGGAAGTTTCCATAAGAGATATACTACCTCCTTCATGAAGATATGCCTTTGCTGATGTGTACATTGCATATGATCTAATGGATTCTCGTTTGTAGAAAACTAAGTTGATCCTCTATAAGGTTGAGGAGCTTGGGAGTTTCCAACTCTTTGAGTTAGAAGAGGAACTACTCTAAGTAGGGTTGGAAGCCTACATTTCCTTGGCAGGTTCAGTAGTTCTATAGCATCATGTAAGAGGGATCTAAGAATTCCTTTCAATTGGTGTTGCAATTTCTTGGAGCTTCAATGGGTTCCTTGTACCTTATAGTTAATCCAAATGGTACTTAAGGTAGTACTGAAGGTCCACCCAATGCCTTTTGTGTTGTTATAGAGTATCTCACTAGAGGAACATTGAACTCTTACCTTATAGAGAATCAAAGAAAAATAATTTCTTTCGATATTGTGATCCATTTAGATTTGGACCTTTCAAGAGGGTGAGTTTCTATCATATTGTTCCAAAGAAAATTATGGCAAATTGCAACTATTACTATAGTTAACTTTGAAGTTTGCACTAGCCTGTTAAGTGGCATTTGGTAATTATTTTTTAATAGTTATGTATCTTAATATGTATGTAAAACATATTTTTATGTTGTTATTTGTTTTTATCTTGATTGACAACAATTATTTTGCTATTCAAGTGGTATCTATTATAATTTTGCAAGTTATCACTATTTCAGGTTAAGTTATCTTAAATCAAAGAAGTAGTTCAGAGAGATGTAAAAGCAAAAAACATGTTGATAACACTTAAGCTGGAAGAATTTGGTGTGGCTAATGTCAAGGCTCAAAAAACAAATGACACGAATGGTGATACGGGATCTTGGTTACATGGCACCAGAGGTAAACAACAGACTTGATGTTATTATATCTTTTGCAAATAGAGTTTTGTATTTTGTGAACATTTTATTTCCCAAAACTTTCATGTTCTATAGAAAGTCTTTTTAACCTTGAAAGTAGCATTAGTTACACATGTGATAGGATTGATGGATGACAGCAAAGCTAATTCAAATAACCATGCAATTACCAAGGAAAAAGAACTAAGAATAAACACCAACAGTTCTGCAATAGAGGAGATCCAGAAACACATCTGATCCATAAGAAAAGATCATAGTTGCAAACTTTGATGTACCAACGCATTTGAATAATGAACTTATTGAAAACCTAGTTCTGGAAGAAGTTGTACATGAATAAGAGAACACGAAGAGGTAGGTCCTATCGAACCATTTTGAGTTTTAGTTTTATTTTCTTTTAACTATGTTTTTAGTTATGGTTCAAAGGTATTCCCTACACTTATTAGGTTCACATGTTCTAGCTAGAAATATATGTCCATCCATTCTAATATCATGCAATAAATAAATGATGTATTGGTTTATTAGACGTGGAGACTTTTTGTACATATATTTTAAATATTCCAAATTTAGTAGTTCAAGTTTTGGTCCTTTGAAGTTAAGATGGACATCCAAATATGATTGAAACTATTTGAAGGTTGTGTAAGATGTTCATGGAACCTGAGAGAAACATGCACCTGTGTTCATTTTACAAGGGATGGTAGCTTGGACAACATTGGAGGAATATGAGTTTGGGAAACCATTTTCTCATCCTTTGCTTCTATATAAACTCAAATTCTTGTTTCCATGGCATCATCCACCATTATCTTCCAGTTACTTACGAGTTTTCAGTCAAATTCAGATATCCTGGCATGATGCCTTCCGATTACTACTTACCTTGTAGATATCCAGCAAGACATTTTCAAGGGACTCTTGTGCTTGGTCATCACAAGTCCAAACAACAAGAAAAATGGAAGCCAAAACCAAATACTTCTGATAAAGGTATGTCTCTGCAAATCCTTTCTTTTGATTTGGTTTTCACTTAGTGATTATTTTTATGTGCTTTGCTATTTGTCTATAATATGATGCACTTGTTATATTTTCATTCATATATAACAAGTGCAACATATTATATGGAATATAATATGTTGCACTTGTTATATTTTCATTCAACTTTTGTTCTTTTGTTATATGGAATACAACTAGGCCAGGGTCAGATGGAAACAAATAAAGAGCAGCTTCAACTTCCAGGAGCTCCTCATTTTGAACCTACCCTTGATATCAAAAAACCTAATCCAATTCAAGATGTAAAAGCTCTGAAGCCAATTATGATTTCCAGTAACGGTAAGAAAGATCAAGTAATGACCAGACCATCAAATTCCGCGGGCTCAATGAACCACTCAAATTCTCTTCCAAAAAAGAGTAAACATAGCTCTTTCAAGAGCAAGAGCTTAAATGATGTAGGTCAATAGTCTCTAGAAAAGGTTTAAGCAAGCAAAATCATATTACACCAAGCAATAAAGGGGAAGGATGTAGTAGCAGGAATACACAAGTCCAAACAACAAGAAAAATGGAAGCCAAAACCAAATACTTCTGATAAAGGTATGTCTCTGCAAATCCTTTCTTTTGATTTGGTTTTCACTTAGTGATTCTTTTTATGTGCTTTTCTATTTGTCTGTAATATGCCGCACTTGTTATATTTTCATTCAAACTTATGTTCTTTTGTGTGTCCTACATTTCCATTAAGGGCATAAATCATTGTGCTTAATTCTTAATTTTTTTTCACAATGATGTCTTTCTCCTTTGTGTCAGAGGGTGATGCAGTGCAAGGAAAGTGCAAGAATGAAAGTGAGGCAGAGGTACATAAGCCTCTTAAGAATTTCAAGGCCAAAGCAACAGTTGATGGCTCTAATGGTGAATTGTCAATAGTTCCCAGAAAATCAAGCAAATATGATAACGTGCATGGACCATCGATGCGTGGTGTGAGACTTATTGCATCTAATGGAGTTACAGGAATGGATCCTGATGGAGTAGTTTCAGCAAGTACTATTAGAAGAGACCATGGGCAAGCTACAGGAAGTTCTGTACTGAAAAAGGTAAAGGATTTGAAACACTCTGCAGACAAATTGAAGGTCTGCTTGACGTTAATTATCCTTATTGCTCCATCTATACATAGCCTAAAATTATTCTCGTGATTTGATGCAATCCAATGTTTAAAATGCTAACTGCTGTAGAATTCTAACATAGCTACAATAGATGTTGCAGACTATGGGAGGTAACGACCTTGAAATCACTGGTCGTTACTTTTAAGCGGCTTTAAAATTTCTTCATGGTGCTTCATTATTGGAGCCTTTCAATTCTGACAATGCAAAGCATGGAGAAACAACTCAGGCTATGAAGGTGTATACAAATACTGCTAGGATCTGTGAGTAAGTCTCATAAGCTCTTAGAGTTTGAGTTGGAAGTTTTATCCATTTTTTTCATTAGTCAATCTAGTTGTGAGCACACTGTATTAGCTTTAATTTTGGAAATTTCTCAGGCAATTTTAAAATATAGTCACGCTGATTCAAATATTGATAGGTTAGCTTCTCTATTACCTTTACAGGTTTTGTGCCTTAAGTACATATGAGAGAAACAAAGAAATGGTGGCTGCTTGAGTTGGATAGTAGGGGAAGAATGCATTTTATTGGTTGAATTTGATTGAGTGCAATGCTTGAGTTGGATATTATATTGAGCTAATAAATCTTCATTGGTAATTATCAAGGCAAGAATGATCAACTATGACATGATGACTATTTACTTACAACTTCTATGCATTTCGAATGCAACCATGTTCTCTTAACCATGTCTATAATGTATGGTTTACATGAGATAATCTTAGTAGTTTTGTTAAGGTGGCACATTGATCAAGGGAGTAGGGTAAAATCTAGATAAAGTGAACCATATATAATTGAGTTCTAAGTAATGTGTCTTGTAACAAATGGAAATGGTTGAAAGGGATGAATAGTTTTTGTATTTCCATCCACACATAAAAAAGAATAAGTAAACATGAAAATGCCCCAATTTAGACATCCTCCCACATAACCATTAATTTAGTTTCCCATCATGTTGTTCTTCAGGAACAAAATTAACAATTTAACAAAGAAATTACAACTGTCAGCTAATACCATCCATAGATCTTGAATCTTGAGAACATTGGACAGTAGGGGCCTCTTCTTATTTTTAGTGGGTGTTTTCTTTTACTAGGAATATATCAATCATTGATGGGAATCTTATTTGAATTCAGTCTTTATCTTCCTACTAACATTGACTTACTGTTTCAAGGTTGTTTGTACATATATTTTTTATTATAGGTTTTTCTAACAACTTTTTTGTGGATACAATATGTCTATTCCACATTCTCAAGCATTGATCTAAAGTCACATTATTGTAGCTCACCATATCAATAGAAAAAATGAGTGAAACAAATAAAAATGAACACAAATGCAAAATCCAACATACTAATTCTGAAATTGCTAATTGTAGTTTGTCACCTCATCAAATAGGGGTTAATAATATAAGGGACAAGGATGAGTAAGAGTGCACTTTGCAACTTTCGTCATCCTAAGATTTGAGTTTTACTATTTTTTGTTAAATTAGAGATGTAATCCAATAATGAACAAGTGGAATCATTATGTGATATTGTTGCCTCTACATGCATAGAATAGTCTTTTATTTAACTAAGCCTCCTAGCATAAACATGTACTTTACTTCACCATATCCTATTCAAAGAAGAGTACTACTTTATAGCTTTTTTGCAGTCAACTGTTTAATACAAATTAGTACTTATGAAACTTCTAATGCATGTCTACTCTACTGCTGAAATTTTAACCTTTCTGTTACTTATTGAAAACACATAAGAGATGGTAAGGCTAGAGATCCTTTTGTTCAACCAAGCTATACTAGAATTGTATGGATATTTTTGAACTTCCTTTCACTTATTTATAACACATAAGATATGGCCACAAGACCGTAATGGTCATTTCAAGTTGGTTAGATCGGTTTATGATTTGAGCAAGGGATTTCGTCCTTTCAAAAATGAGCCTAGGTTGACCCGGTTTGGGATTGAATTATCTTTACAGAATTCTTCTAACACAAAATTAGAAAAAAATATAAAATTTAGGACTAACTATTAGAAATCCTACATTCAATTAATTTCTTTCTTTACAATCCTTTTAACTCCTTCCCAATTTTCCTATAGATCTTCGATTTCGCACTAGAGGGAGGAATACATTTGTCTGCAACATATCTGAATTGAGCCTCAGTTTATAGGTATCTTTGATTATGTTTGGTTTTACATTTAATGTAACATTTTTCATTTCAAATATATTGTCAAATACAAACAGTCCTATGTTTAAATGGTCTCTTGCAGGATGAATTATTCATTATAGGTTATGCTATTACATATTATGTGCACTTCTGGAGTGTGCTTGGTTCTGATAATTATTTGTATCAGTCTAGTTGTGGCTATATCTAAGGCAGGTTGGCCAGAGATAAACTTACAAACATGATTGAATGTTTCACACTGATTTTCATATAAAATGTGTCAACTATAATGTTGGGTATGCTTTTATTATTTCATTCAACTCTTTTTGAAATATGTGTTGAATTTCTTTTGCTTGCTTATTTTGGTAGCCTTCAGACTTCTATAAAAATATGTTTCATTTTCTAGAATTGGCTGATGTGGTAGCTTATGCTTTGCAACACTCAGTCTGAAATCTTTCACTTTCATGTATTTTTATATTGTCATTGATAGATTGTTGTATGAATGGCAAGCTTTGCTTACCTTATTTGACTTTTACTTTTCTTGATTTCATATAATGATATTTTTCTCATATATTTAGGCACGCCAAGAGATATTCCATAAATTGGTTGACTTAATTGGTATCACATCCATCATAGAGGTATTTCGTTCTCTCTGGTAACATGAATGGATATGCCAGTTAGGGAAAATTGTACATAGCTCTCAGGAATTAGTTTATCATAAATACTAGTTACTGGTAAGTTGTAATAGTAATAATTATGTAGTTTGTAGATTGCTATCTATCATAAATTTGTTTGAATATCATCATTGTCAAGCAATAACAACTTCTTAAAGGGTGTTAGCTCAATGGTAGAGCGTCTGCCTAATTATAGGTAGGAGGTTGGTGGTTCGATTCCTCCGTGCCCTATCATAAATTTGTGACTGCAAAAAAGACTAAATTCACATATATACGACTATTAGTAGCTAATTTCCCGTATCTTAGTAGTATTTAACTTAGTCATTGATATGTAATCATTTAGTAGTTTATTTAGTTGTATATTTGGTCATTAATTGTTGCAATCAATGACTAAATCAGTGACTAAATCGATGACTAAATTCGTGACTAAATCCGTGACTAAATCAATGACTAAATCATTGACTATCAATGATTAAATCATTGACTATTAATGACTAAATCAATGACTAATAAGTCAAGCTATTAATGACTAAGTGAAATATGACTAGCTATAAGATAATGGAAATTAGCTACTATTAGTCATTGACTCAAAAATAGTCGTTTATAGCCTGATTTTAGTCATTAATTTCTCATTTTGTACTAGTGCTAGTTTCCAATTCCTTCATAAAATTTACTTGCATAAATAGATTGAATTCTATGAGAAATTTCTTCCACAAATAACTCATACTTTTCATCAAACATTTGATGTGCATCCATAAATAAATCATATGAGAGCCAAGTAAATTAAATAAACATGAGACAAATCACTTATCTTATCAATGCGCAAATGACATCATCATGACCACATTCCACCCAGCCTTTGGAACTGCCAAGCCAGATCTCACTTTGACAAGCCACCTTTGAGCTAAGGCCACAGATTCACAATAGAGGTGTACTAAATAATAACTCAAGTGTCAGCTTGAGAATCCAAAAATCTATTCCTCACCACATACTTCCTCTTCCACCCCACTACCAGGTGCAATGGTAATCCAAACCCCCCTAGGCCATTGAGATATCGCCATTCACCATCATAATTTGTCTGCAGGTCCAGAACAAATCCAAGTAGTGGAAATAGAGGAACATAAAAGGTATGGACAACCATAATCAACAACCATCCAAAACAACAACCATCCAAGGATATCAAACATGTATTTATAGAACAAAGAAGGTAATCCTAACTCAATGGGGTCAACCAAACCAAGGTAAGCAAACTTGAGTCATTCTAAGCGAGGTAATCCAACCACAATTAGTTAACTCTAATCCAACCCAAGAAATTTGAATTTCAAGGAGAGTCACTCCAAGCCACTCCACCCCACTCAAATTCATGTGTGGATGCATAATCCATGAAGAGGAATAAAAATTAATGAGGTGAGGTGTCACACAAGCCAAGGGATGTTCCCAAAATAGAAAACGGGGGGTTACACAATGATTTATAAAAGGAATTACACAAGAGTTACACAAGGATTTACACAAGTATTTACACAAGGAGTTACATAATTATTTACTTAACGTTTGAGGTGTTAAGGCTAAAAATAGACATCGAGGGAACACTTATGCAAATGGAAGTTACAAAACCAAGTGTAACCTCCACAAAGGAGTTGCAAAACCACAAAAGGGGCTCAAATAACAAGTGGCACTCACCCAAACACCAATGATGCCCACTAAATCATGGATTAGGCTCAATAATACAAACATAGGTTAAAATAATCAAAAGTTAGGTTTGTTGTACAATGTTTGGGTGATGATAAACTAATAAAGCCACCAAGGAATAAATATGGACCAAGATCAACAAAAAAAGTTCTAAAGTGCTAGGATTGTTCCCGTTCCCCCTCACATTGTGGATCTAGGCCTCCCATACTCTTTTAATGGTCCCCGATGTGCCAGTTATTTTCATTAATTAATTATTTACAAAATAATAATAATGTCTCTAGGTCCTTAAAGACCATTTTTCCAGCACCCTGTGCCACAATAATAAACAATTAAAAATTACATATGTATGGGGCTTAACACACATAGTATTACATACCCTCCCCCTTAAACCATGCATCGTCCTCAATGCATAATACATACATGCTTTTACAACTTTCAAAGGGATCACTACCTCCAGTTTTCAAGTAGTCTTTCTCAGAACTCCTCTTCTGAGAAACCATAATACTTATCATTACTACTTTCCTTTCTGTCTCCACTTCCTATGGGATGTGACTCCCTTCACCTAATTCATTCCTAAAGATACCACCATCCCATTTCCTGGCTTTTGGTGCGTGAACCAAGATTAGCAGCAAGGGTGAATTTTCAATTCCCATTACATGGTCTTCAAATATCAACAAAGATACATTCACCTGAAAATCATATTTCAATCATCCATATGATTAACATCAAGTATAAAAATATACGATACATGATATAAGAGTATTCTTTAACAACTAAACCATGAACATAAATATAGCATGAATCAGTCACCATGAAACCTATACAGAATACAACAACATGAATAGCACATGGGAGAATACTTGTCTCAAATTTGGGGAACTATCTTCAATGGGACAATGTTCCTCCCATAAGAAGAGACCAATTAGTTTATCAACTCTCAGAACTACCTCTTATGAGAACCTCAATGCTTCCCAATACTACTTTCCTTCCCGTCTCCACTACCTATGGGGTCACCGTCCGATTTCCTGGCTTCCTGTGCGAGAACCTGGACTAGTAGAGTGATATAACGAAAGCAAAGGGGTGACAATCCACTAGACTACCTCTTTGGAAAATGGATACCAGATTGCTCTCTGAGGGAATCCGAGAACTCATTCCCAACAACTAAACCATATTCTTCAACAAAGATACTTGAAATATAGATGCTTCTTTAACAATGATTATTTTTCACATTCCCAACAGACACATGGTTAGTAGTAAACATATAGCCTTCACGATAGCTGAATTGATTGATGTGATAGCGTTAAACCTCAGCCTCGCTCTCAAGAGCATCACGATAGTTGTCTTACAGTTTATTACTGTGATAGTGTTAAACCTCAGCCTGATCATGATCAATGAGCGTATCATCACCACAAACCAAGAAATTTACCTGGTAACTATCTCACACATAAACACGTTGAATCAAAGACGAGGTCAAGAGACCCCAATCGACTCATTCAAAACTAACCTAAAACCTATAAATTAACATTTAAACTATAACTCTTAATAAAATAAAAACATAACATAATTTAATAAAGTAAAAAACTCAACATTTAATAATAACAATAATATTAGGTTAAGATAATTTATTAATAGTATGAAGTTAAGATAATTTAATAATAATTATTTATTATTAAAACAACGTACTTTAATATATTGTAACTAAACTAATTATAATAAATATTAATAATTTATAAACTTCCACAAAGCAATTTATATAAATAATTAATAATTTATAATAATAAAAAAACATAACATAGTTTAATAAAGTAAAAAAATCAAAATGTAATAATAATATTAATAGTATTAGGTTAAGATAATTTAATAATTATTAAAACAACATACTTTAAAAATTAATAATTTATAATAAAATAATTTGAATTTTAATAAACTTTAACAAAGCAAATTATATAAAAATTAATAATTCATAATAAAATAATATGAATTTTAATAAACTTAGGTTAATATAGAATAAATAATTAAATAACATACATTGAAAACCAATATATAGCAACCTAAATAAAGCATTTTATAAATAAAATTTTACAATTAATGAAATAATACATGAATATTAAAGAATAGTAAGAAGTAAATATTTAATAATGGATTAATATCTAATTATCATAATAAACATTAAAATTAATTGTCTTTAAATTAAAAAACCCAGTGTCAGCTAGCTGTGACTGTTCTATATCTATATTTATATGAATTGGAGATCTGAATATTTTCTGAGGCATCGATAATATCCTGATGATGAGCCAAGAATGGCTCGAAACATAGACACTAAACCATCATTTACCGCAGACTCTCCAGATGATACCATTAACGTTTGCTGCAGATTCTCAACAAAAACCATTGCTAGCGGGTACAGAGCGAATATCTCAAGAGAAGTCTAATACACATAGAAAAGATCCGGATCTCCAAAAGCAAGAAAATTGCTCACCTATCATTTCTTAAAAAATGCAGAAACAATCAGATTATTCCGACATTTGCTAGGGTTTCACACGCCCTTAAAAGCAACCGTAATAATCACCTCTTCCAAAAAATGAGTATGATGCCGGTTTGCGTTCTTCGTTGAATAAACTAGATGGCGAACTCTTGGAACTTCACCTCCATTTATCAGACGCGCTTGACAGAGATATTTGAGATTATTGGGATGGCAATTCATTTTATAGAGCCAATGTAGTCTATATGAAGACCACTACCAAACATAAAATAAAGATCGCAAGGCTACAACAACAACAAAATATCCAGAACGTCCCAAATTTTGATCAACAGGAAGATGATAAAGCTGGGGATTATCCACATAGCACCCTCAATGAGCAACAATCGATGGATGTTCCGCAACGTGGGTCAAATCCTGCCCTCTGTCCCATCGTTCCCCAACCAGATAGCGCCCAAGTTGACACCCTTCACGATACCCATCCCGAGTAATAGCATCACGATAACCGTATTGACAGCCTTCACGATAAGCTTCCTTCCCTTTTCCCTATCACCCCCCAAACAGATCGCACCCATGATAGTGCCCAAGATAGCCTTCACGATATCCAATAGCATTTTAGCCATCACAATAGTTGGCTTGATTGCACCTTGATCACTGTGATAGCGTTAAACCTCAGCCTTGCTACCAAGATCGCAGACATCATCGTTGTGATAACGTTAAATCTCAGCATTGCTCCCAAGATTGCTATGATAGCGTTAAACCTCAGCCTCACTCCAAAGATTGTTGTGATAACGTTAAACCTTAGCCTCGCTCCCAAGAACATCACAATAGTTGTCTTATGCTTGATCGCTGTGATAACATTAAACCTCAGCCTTGCTCCCATCACAGACATCCTGATCGTTGTGATAACGTTAAATCTCAGCCTGACCGTGATCAGCCAACCTATCAACACCGCAAACCAAGAAATTTACCTGCTAGCTATCTCACACATAAACGCGTTGAATCGAATACCAGGTCAAGAGACCCCAATCACCTCCTTCAAAACTAACCTAAAACCTATAAATTAACATTTAAACTAGAACCCTTAATAAAATAAAAACATAACATAGTTTAATAAAGTAAAAAACTCAACATTTAATAATAATAATAATAATATTAATAGGATTAGGTTAAGATAATTTATTAATGATATTAGGTTAAGATAATTTAATAATTATTATTTATTATTAAAACAACATACTTTAAACTAAATTAATTATAATAAATATTAATAATTCATAATAAAATAATTTATAAACTTTGGCAAAGCAATATATATAAAAAATAATAATTTATAATAAAAACAAAAACATAACATAGTTAAATAAAATAAAAAACTCAACATTTAATAATAATTTTTTTTTTGAAACGGAAATGGTTATATTAAACGACAGTGGTTTAACCACTAGGAAGGACCACAAAGTTCAACTCCCCTTAAGGAAGAGGCATACAAAACCGAATACAACTTTTAGCCCTTGTGAAAGCGGCAAATTTCAGAGCCCTTGCGGAAGCGACAAACTCAAAACAGTCTGAACAGACCAAGATTCAAAATACACTAATTGAGTTTGACATAATGGGGATATTAACACAATGACTAACATAAGCATGAAAATCAAAATTTAGAGAATACAAGATCAACGGGCTATTTCTCCATGCCGTGCTGAGGCTCAAGGGAGCACCTGCACTTCCATCCTGACCATTTTCAGCTCCAATCTTTCTACCTTAATTTCTAGCTCTTCCAAGAACCGGATGAACACCCGTTCAGTCCTCTTGATCCCAAGCTTGAATTCCTTCTGGAGCTGAATTAAATCCTAGTCCACATTCTCAAGCCTGCGACCACCCTCTGAATCCATACAATACAGTAGGTGTTTGATTTTTTCATCTTCCTCTTAATATCCCTGATATCCCCTTCAATGGCCATGTTAGTCGGAGAGGAAGCAGAGGATTCAGATAGGGAGTCCATGAATGCACAGAAAAACAAAGAATAAGCTAAATCATAGGGAGCGACTACCTTACAATTTATTTAACACTGAGAGATCAACGTCCAACCACGACCTTTTATAGTGACAGGGTCATCATGCATCATGATGCGGATTGATGTGGTCGTACTGGAGATCTTCATCAATTTAGAGCCGAGGGTGGGAGAGCACAGGGTGACGGAAGGCGAGACTGGGAGGGTACAAATCCGGACAAGCCACCCTTTAAATTCATTAAAACCAACTCATGGCACAATCCTCGCACCACGCATCAGTATTGCTCTCCAGATCATGCCACAGGGAAGGATGGGACAAGCAATAACGGTGAAGGGGAACCGCATGGTGGGCTGCTCATCGAGCTTTGGAAGCCTTATGCCCATGGTCATATGGATGTGGGGGATCACAACGTAAGGGATAGGGCTCATGCTCCTGCATCCATTGATATCAAGAATTCCCCGGTCCAAGGAGGAAACGTGATTAGTTGCTAAGTCAACTAGACTGTTTTTGCTCCTTAGAACATGGTAGGCTTCAAATTTCTGAAAGAAGAAGATGAAGCTGTGGAATTTTTTTAGAATCTACCGGATCTTCATATCCTCTAGGAGCTTTCCGGAATTGAGAGCTTGGATAACCAGTCTAGAATTGCCTATCACCACTATGTCTCTGATGCCTTGATCCTTGGCGAGGATAAGACTCTTCCAGAGCACCAGGGCCTCTGCCATATTGTTTGATTCGATGCCCATCCCCCAAGAAAATGACAATTCCAGATTTACATCCAGGGAAAGAATTACCCCGCCCCCCTGCCTCCCCATTTAATAATAATATTAATAGTATTAGGTTAAGATAATTAATAGTACTAGGTTAAGATAATTTAATAATTATTAAAAAACATACTTTGAAAATTAATAATTTATAATAAAATAATTTGAATTTTAATAAACTTTTACAAAGCAAATTATATAAAAATTAATAATTCACAATAAAATAATATGAATTTTAATAAACATATGTTAATATAGAATAAATAATTAAATAACATACATTGAAAACCAATATATATCAACCTAAATAAAGCATTTCATAAATAACTTTTTACAACTAATGGAATAATACACTAATATTAAAGAATAATAAGAAATAAATAATAAATAATGGATTAATATCTAATTATCATAATAAACATTAAAACTAATTGTCTTTAAATTAACAAACCTTAGTGTCGACTAGTTGTGACTATTCTATATCTATATTTATATGAATTGGAGATCTGAAGATTTTCTCAGGCATCGATAATGTCATGATGATGAGCCAAGAATGGCTTGAAACGTAGACACTAAACCAACGTAGACACTAAACCATCATTTATTGCAGACTCTCCAGATGATGCCATTAACCTTTGCTGCGGATTCTCAGCCAAAACCAACATATATATTGTTCAACAAGATTCTTAAAATACATCTTTCAAAAAATAATTTTTCTAATTAATTACTTGAAATACTTCAGTATATGCAAGGTACTCGAGATATAGATACTTCTTCAACAAAATACTTGAAATAGAGATGCTTCATTAACAAGGATGTTTTTCACATTCCCAACAGACACATGGTTAGCAGTAAACATATATATTGTTCAACAATATTTTTAAAATACGTATTTCAAAAAATATTTTTTCTAATTAATTACATGAAATACTTCAGCATATGCAAGGTACTTGGGATATAAATACTTCTTCAACAAAATACTTGAAATGCATCTAACTGAATCTTATTCTAATCAATTTCAATCATATGAAATGCATCTAATATGCATTACCAAGATTCTTTTGGCATGATTTATCACTCAAATAATTTCCTACAAGGATGCATGAAATGTCACCAAGATATTTTTCCAACAATATGTATGAACTATCACTATGATATTTTACAAAGGTGCATTTCAACAAAGGTATTTTATATACTACAAGGATACCCAAGCAAGATACTTTCAACAAAGATCACAAGGATATATTTCTTTTCAACAAGATCCCTTGATAGTTTCTTGACAAAGACACTAGTACCCCATTCTACACAATTAGTATTGAATATATAAGGATACACGAATTTCATCTTCAATAAAGGTACTTGTATCATACTTCATGAGTTACATGGTTAGTACCTACTTTTCAACAGAGATATACAAAATACCACCAAGTTATTACTACTATACCTTTCAATAATGACGCAAGATACTTTTCTAATGAAGATCACAAGGATGGATATTTTCAAAAATCACCTAAATACCTTTGTATTTTAATGTAACACACAAAGGGAAGTTATATGCAACAATTATAATCTAACTAAGAACAAAAAAGGGCCATAACAGTAGATTACTTTTCATCTCAACACTAAGCATAATTCTTCTTAGAGATCATTCAAAAAGACATTATTCATCAACTAATATCAATCATACAACGACCCTCATGCATACATAATCCATACAGACATTGATCATCAATTCATAATATCTCAACCTATATCAATCATATATCGATCATGTAATATCAACCAAGGACACCCATACATGCATCAACTAACCATACGAGCATCAATCATAGTACATCAATCAAAGCACATCAACCATCATACATCAATTGGAATACATTAATCAAAATACACAATCAGAATACATCAACCAAGATTCATCAAGCATAATACAATGATAATAATATATCAATCAGAATACATCATCTAGAAGACATCAACCAAGATGCATCAATCATACACTTAACAACCATAACAACCAAGGACAACCAATAATATCTATACATACAATGTTGACAATTCCATATAGGTATCAACCATTAATCAACCAATGTCAATCAATAACATCCAATAGCGACCAATAATATGAAACAACATACATCAACTATAGAAATCATATCAAGTAGTTACTATTTATCATAATATTACATAGAATTATTAGCACATGAAGAGATATATAATAATGCATTACATTACTAATTATTTACACGTAGTGTACTACTTATCAATTAAAGTAAATAAATAGTCACCTCAAACAACCAAACATCCTACCACCAAACTCTTCTAATATTCCACAATAAAATAAATACTAGCTGTACAACACATTATCATACATTCATACCATATGCCATATTTACTATTACTATGCATTATATAAATACGGTTGTTTTGTTTACATACATATTATAATTCTTGAATCATATATACAACATATTAGTCATATGACCTATATATTTCATATTTAATATACTCATAGATTTTTTTTTTGTAAGTGAAGGAAGCTTGTATTGCTGGAAAAGAAAGTAATGATACAAACAATTGTTGCTACCCGCTTGAAGGCCAAGTAAGGAGGAAAGAAGAAGCTGACTTCCAGAAGAAGAACCTAAAACACTTAGCCATAATGGCACAACTGAACACTAAAGCAAGATCCTAAATAGGATCTGAGCAGAGGATAACTAAAAAAGAACTGTGACTAGGAGATTACAAAGAAGATGGTCCTGGCCCTGAGTCGGGATGAGTCTTAGGTCTTCCTTTTTTTCCTTGTTTTTTCTTGACTTGTATCCATCCCCCTGAATCTGGGGACACTAAAGCCAGTTGCTGCACATCACTAGAATCAGGGTGGAGTTCCTTATTAGAATCTGAAGAGGAAGATTCATGATATCGTTTTTTCCCTTGTGGGAGGCTGCTTTTCGTGATTTCATCTTCTTGAAGAGGCCTGTGCACCTCATGCAGAGGTGGAGTGGGTCTTTGATCCTGTTTTTCTGGGGGCGAGTCTTCATCAAGCTAGTCATCTTGATTGTTTTCTTCATGCAAGGGAATCCAGGCTTACCAACTTTTGGCTCTGTGGGCCTTCGATGGTTTTTGCTGTTGGGTATTCCTTTGTGGGCATGCATTGAGAAGGTTGCCTATGTGTCTACAGATTTTTCACCTGAAGGCTGTGTTTTCATAGTCCAAGGCTTGACTCCAGATGGAGCTGCCTAGTTTCAGGTTGATCTTGTCGGGAAGCCTTGAACTGATGTCAATGGTGGTGCAGATGTAAGCGAAGGTAAAGAGGCCCTGTGCTGAGCGAGAGTCATCGATGGAAAAATAGAAACCTAGAGCGTCACCTATCCCTTTGAAGACTGATTGAGTCCAGGAATGGATTGGTAAGTTTTGAAGCAGTACCCATATGAGCACCTTCGTCACTACCATAGTTAGAGGATTAGACTTAGGGAACCAGGGGGTTATAAAAATCCCTGCAGATCACCAAAACCAGGGCCCTTTTCCCGTAACATAAAGAAGGTCTTCTCGAGAAGAAAAAATCACTAGAAAAAACCCTTTAGATCAAAGTAAAACCTGAGATTCCTCGGGCCAGTTGGAGTTGAACCACGTGATGAGATCTTTTGTTTTTGGCCATAATCCATTGAATCTGCAGATTAGGGTTTGCTCCTTGAACTCTAGAATGTTCCAAAAGACTTATGGTTGCTTAATCTCCAAGGTGGGAACCTCCTCGGATTTATCTACAATGTAGACCGGGTAAGGGCTTTGGACCAGAATTTGTGCATCAGAGAGCCCTGCTCATGTTGCATCCTTGAAGGACTTGGGTTGCGAAGCAGAGGGTATTTTGTTTCCTCCTTGTAGGATGGCCACATGGAGATGCAAGCTTCCTTGGAGATCCCAAGGATGTAGAGTAGCTAGTGGTATGAGAGTTGCCTTCCTGCAAAGATAAGCCCCTGCAGTCCGGAAAGAGTTCCTTCTACATGCTGAATCAAGGATTGCAGCTACAAAACAAAGATTTGAGGGGTCACTCGCAAGTAGAGAGAGACCCCCTGTTAGGATATTTAGACACTTAGGAGTTAGTTAAGATCAAATTGTGTAATATATCCGTTAGGTAAAAGTGTGTTTCTTTAGTATGCATTAGTATGCATTTGTAAATATTCTAATCCGACGGTCACGATATGTTCTAGACATAGAGTGATCCGATGATTCAACTTCTCTTAGATCATACCTACCATTGATCTGTGGTTCGACACCTGATTGGTATATGATCTTTATTTAAAGAGCATAGAGGGTCCTTGGCTAGTTGATCGATTATGAGAAGCTCTTGTAACTTTCTTTCTTTTGCATAATAAATTGCTCCAAGTAGCTATTTGGCTGGGGCCGTGGACTGTTTCCCTCTCGAGGGTTTTAACCACGTGACAAACATCGGTGTGTTGATCTGTGATCTATTTGTGTGAAGCAGTTTCTGAATGTGTTCGGTCTTTTGGGAGTACTCTGTGTACCCGAACATGGTATCAGAGCTTTTATGAAGAGCCTCTTTCGGTTTTGATCAAGATTTGGAACTGGTGTTGCCGAAAGTTTGAAAGAGTTTTTGTTTCTAGATTTTTTGTGCATTTTTGGCTAGTGGGAGCTATTCCATTGCGTCCAAAGCACCGTTTCCATTGGGAAATAGTTTTCGTTTCATCGAAAACCGTTTTCGTTTGCTCCAGAAACACCCATTTCGACAAATCTGAAGGTATAATGTTACAGTGACGGATTTGTTTTTTTTTAAATCTCTCATATTTTATCAGTTTATTATTATATCTTTTATGTTTTAGTCTCAGACTGTTGTTTTCCCTGACTGCGTATGCTCTTTGCCGTGCACCTTGCGCGATCGCGACGAATCAGAAACAGTAAGGGAAAGTTTTTTTCTTGTATTCTCGGCTACGTATGCTCTTTGCCGTGCACCTTGTGCAATCGTGACAAATAAGAAACAACGAGAAAACTTAAAAAACATAGAATTTTCTGGTAAGCTAACCAAGATTTAATCTCGTTGTGTGGAAAAAGTTTTTTTGTTTTTGTTTTTCGTTTTTGTGATTTGCAGGAAAAGAAAGCAAGCACGAAAAACGAGAGAGAAGAGTAAAAACAAAAGAAAAAAAAGCCCCCTTCCTCTTTCCATACTTTTACGTACCTTTTAAACTTAGCTCACTTGGTCCAAAGTTGCTTTACACCTTGATAAGTCTTGAGTTCAAGTCTTATCAAGCTCTTTTTTAGTGTATGCAATTTCTATTTTCAAGTTACTTTATTGTAAAAGTGTATCTCACATAAATAAAATAAAATAAGTGTGAGTCACTTAAGTCTTTTAATTTATTGCCACACTATTTAAAAGTCACATTATTGTAAAAATGAACATCACTTATTCTACAAAAGTGATTCACTTCAAAGCAAATTTTTTGTAAAAGTGATTGTCAAAGGTCAATCTTGGGAAGAGGGTGAGCTTCTTTTTTTAGTTCGTCAAGTTAATATCTGCCATGTCACTATTGATGACATCTTCAACATTTTCTTTGATCAAACATAACTTCATCATCCGGAATCAGTTTTAAATGCCGTTTTTTTTAAAACCACATATTTTTTCGAGCTCTTTGCATCTAGACAATTAGTTTTTGTTCTTTTAGCTATTATTTTACAGTATGGACGCCCCTTGTGATATTATACTTATAAGTTCTAACTATTTCTCGTGGAAATCTTGTATGGAGGATGTTCTACGAAGTAGGGGATTTTTCAAGATAATATCAGGGAAAGAAACAGAATCCAGTGATGATGATAAGAAAATTAAATGGGAAAATCGATGTGATGAAGCTCGTGGATTGATTGGGATGTCAATATCTACTGATTTGCGATTCCACATATCTGGAATTGATGAACCTAATCTCGCTTGGGAAAAGTTGGAACCTGTGTTTGGTAAAAACAATGAAATTCGGGGTCATCAACTTGAAAATGAGTTGCTTTCCTTGAATTCAAATGATTTTTGATGCATTCAAGACTATTTATCTAAGTATAAAACTCTTAGACTTTTATGTGCAGAATGCAAGATTAAGAAAGAAGACAAATAATGTATTTATCATATTCTTTCCAAACTTGAACTTGCATATTCTGTTTTTGTATCTACATTCTACTCCATGAAAGAATCCTTGACTGCAGCTAGCTATCAAGAGCCTAGCCTTGAATCCTTTTGTGATTCTTTAATTAGAGCAAGATAAGCTCATTCATCTTGGAATAATTAACAATGCAATTACATCTGGGAAATCCTTATTGTCCCAATAGAAAGAAAAGTCCAAGCCTCCCAAGAAACAGAATTCTCGCAATAATAAGCCAAACAACAAGGGTCCCAAACCCTCTCAGTCAGCTCCTTCCTTAAAACATGACAAAGGATCCAAGCCAAAAAGAAAGAAGACTGAGTGTCATTGCAATTTTTGTGGGAAAGATAATCATGATGAATCTAAGTGTTTCAAGAAGATGGCAGTCTTGGAAGCAGTAATGAAGAAGTACCACATCAGCCTAGATTCATCTCCAGAATCTAACTCTCATGGACATGCACTTTGTGCTTCTTGTTACTCTTATACTGCATCTTCTTCTTCTACTTCAAATGAATGGCTCATTGATTCTGGAGCATCTTGGCATATGGCTAAGGATCAAGCCATCTTTTCTACTATGCATGAATGTAACACCAAACAAATATTTGTTGGTGATGATAGATCTCTACGTGTTGTAGGATCTGGAACAGTTCCATTAGAAAATGGTCATTTCAGTGATGTACTATGTGTTCCAAAAATTTCCTACAATATGTTACCAGTCTATCAAATTACTCATTCAGGTGAAGATAAAACTATGACGTTTACACCTCACCAAGTTGTAATCAAGGGTTTTAAAAATCCTCAAAATGTCCTTGCTACTGGAACTGTTTATGATATTACCAGGTTGTACAAATTTAACAACTTTGGGTCATCACGTTTTCCTTCTGTTTTTGTTGCTCATAGTGATAACTTGAGCAAACTTTGGCATGAGCAATTTGGTCACTTAAATTATCGCTGATTGCAACAACTATGTAAAGACAATATGGTGACTGGTCTTCCAATGGTATCTTGCAAGAATGGTGTTTGTTCCAGTTGTGTACTCGAAAAACATCATCGGGACAGTTTTGACAAACATGCCTCTTGGCACGCCTCAATTCCTTTGGAGCTTGTGCATAGTGACTTGTGTGGTCCTCTTCCATCTGCTTCTTTCTCTGGTTTCAAATATTTCTTAACTTTCATTGATGACTACTCTAGACGCACTTGGGTTTACTTCGTAGAACTTAAGAGCGAAGTATTTAACATGTTCTTGGCCTACAAGGCCCTTGTTGAAAAACAATCTAGTCATCAAATTATTAAGTTAAGATTTGACAATGGAGGAGAATATGTTAACAACAAGTTAAATACTTTCTGCACTGAGCAAGGAATCCAACAACAACACACTATTCCATATACACCTCAACAAAATGGTGTAGCTGAATGGAAGAACCGCACTTTGAAAGAAATGGTTAATTGTATGATCCAATCTAAGGGACTAAGTCTTCAATATTGGGCTGAGGCCATAAATTGTGCAAATTACATAGTTAATCGCACACCCACTAAAGTTTTACAAGGTATAACACCAGAAGAAGCATGGAGTAAAATTAAACCAGATGTAAGTCACTTTCATGTGTTTGGTTGTGAAGCATGGGCTCACATTCCAGATGAAAAACGGAAAGCATTGCAGCCTAAAAGTGAAAAGTACATATTTGTTGGATATTCTGAAGATGTAAAAGGTTATAGACTTCTTCAGCCCCATTCACATGATATAATCATTAGAAGAGATGTTAAATTTGATGAAAATCTCTTGGCCTGAGAGCCTAACTTGGCGGGTGTGCCATTTTTGGCCTGCGAGCCTGCTTCAGCGATTGTGCCTTCTTCTTCTTTTTCTTCCAGGTTCCTTGACAGGTTTCCAACTCCAGTTTCTCATGATGATAGTGAGGATGAAAATCCACCTCCTCCTGCTCATGTTCCTCCAATTGCACCAACACCAATACTTCCTCGATGGGTCCGTTCAACATGTGAAGTAGCTGGCGATCTTGCTGGTGATGCTAGAGATCAACGACGAACACGTTCTCATTTTCAGCGAGTCTTTTCTCTTTTGGCTCAAGTTTCTGAGAATCATGATCCAAAAAATTTTGCAGAAGCTTCAGGAAATCCAGATTGGGATGCAGCTATGGATGAAGAATATTGTTCCTTAATGGCGAACGATACTTGGGATCTTGTTCCTCTTCCAAAAGGAAGAAAAATTGTCAGATGTAAATGGTTCTATAGAACTAAGTATGCATCAGATGGAAGTGTTGAAAGACTTAAGGCAAGGTTAGTTGCCAAAGGTTTTTCCCAAGTTGAAGGGATTGACTACACTGAAACCTTTTCCCCTATAGCAAAAATGAACTCCATTCACCTTGTTCTTTCCCTTGCAGCCTTACATAACTAGGAAGTCCATCAAATGGATGTCAAGTCTACCTTCTTACGTGGTGATTTACATGAGAAAATTTACATGGAACAACCTCCTGGATATGTTCAGAATAACTCTAGCCTTGTTTGCCTCCTTAAGAAATCCTTATATGGCCTTAAGCAAGCTTCTAGAGCTTGGTATGCCAAAATGGATAGCTTTCTCTTTGACACTGGTTTTTCTAGATGCCATTCTGACCCCAATGTCTATACCAAGAAAGCAGGAACCCATCTCATCATACTTGTTCTTTATGTTGATGATCTTATCCTTACTGGTAGTGACCCTAGACTTATAACCCATGTGAAATCCAGTCTTAAGAAATTTTTTGAAATGTCAGACTTAGGACATTTGCATTATTTTCTTGGTCTCCAAGTGTTGCAAACTAAAGAAGGAATCTTTCTTTCCCAGTCTAAGTATGCTTGTGACTTTCTTCGTCGCTTCCACATGGAAGATTGTAAACCAACCCCTTCTCCCTTCCAATCTGGAGTCAAACTTTCTGCCACTTGTACTTCTCCTGAAGTAGATGCCGCCTTGTATCGTCAGCTTGTTGGTAGTCTTTTATACTTGACTCATTCCCGTCCTGACCTTTCCTTTGCCATTGGTCATGTTGCCCGTTATATGCAAACTCCTCATGAAAGTCACTGGAAAGCAGCAAAAAGAATACTTCAATATATTTGAGGTACAATTAAGTTTGGGATTCATTACAGTACAGGGGGAAATCTTTGTTGGTTGGTTTCACTGATTCAGATTGGGCCGGTGATCTTGATGATCGAAAGTCTACTGCAGGTTATGTTTTCAGTCTGGGATTTGGACCTTTCACTTGGGCCTGAAAGAAACAACAAGCTCTTTCTCTTTCTTCAATAGAAGCAGAATATCGAGTCGCAGTTAATGCCAGTCAAGAAGCTTTATGGCTTCGACAGATCCTTTCAGAGTTTGGATTCGAGCAGCAGCAGCCTACTCCACTTTGGTGTGACAATCAAAGTGCCATCAAGCTTTCCAAAGATCCAGTTCTACATCAGCGCAACAAACACATTGAGCTACACATGCACTTCATCAGAAATCTTGTTAATGATAGTGTTATTGAAGTTCTCTATTGCCCTATAGAAGATCAAGTTGCAGACATCTTCACTAAGTCTCTTACAGAAGCGAAGTTTTCTAAACTTCGGTCTATGTTAGGAGTTCAGGAATGTGTCCTTAAGGGGGGATAGGCTCTAATGCCTCCTTCCTTCTCCTAATAGTGTCACTTTTGTAAATCCTTCAATCCTATCCCAAGTTGTTCTTAAGGGGGGATGTTAGGATACTTAGACACTTAGGATTTAGTTAAGATCAACTTGTGTAATATATCCGTTAGGTAAAAGTGTGTTTCTTTAGTATGCATTAGTATGCATTTGTAAATATTCTAATCCGACGGTCATGATATGTTCTAGACACAGAGTGATCCGATGGTTCAAATTCTCTTAGATCATACCTACCATTGATCCATGGCTTAGCACCCAATTGGTCTATGATCTCTATTTAAAGAGCATAGAGGGTCCTTGGCTAGTTGATCGATTATGAGAAGCTCATGTAACTTTCTTTCTATTGCATAATAAATTGCTCCAAGTAGCTATTTGGCTGGGGTCGTGGACTGTTTTCCTCTCGAGGGTTTTAACCAAGTGACAAACATCCGTGTGTTGATCTGTCATCTATTTGTGTGAAGCAGTTTCTGAAGGTGTTCGGTCTTTTGGGAGTACCCTGTGTAACCAAACACCCCCTTCAGAGATCTTACGAAAATCGAGAAGGTTGTAGGATCGTGAGGACTTGGAGTAGCCAAATCTGAAAGGGCTTGGTCTCTGATCATTATCTGTGTTCAGATAGGATACAAGGGCTCATGCATCGAGACTGCGTGATCCCTAGCCTCGTCTCTCTGCTGCTCCCCACTACCTAGACGACTAGAAAAAGAGGCTTCATGTGGCTGTGTATCCTGGAGGCTTCATGGGATGGGATCTGTGCAAACCTGGTTCACGGGCTTGCTTCCTGCTGGAGTTGGTAGATAGAGGAGAGGAGAGGTACCCAGCCATCGGAGGGCCGCGTCCATCGGGAGCGACGGAAGAACACCTGCGGCTACCCTTGAGCCGATCCCTAAATTCTTATGCTTGTAATGAACCCGATGACCATTATCGGTGATCCTCTCCTCCCTCGCAAGCTTCCTAGGAAACATAGCATACCTAGACTTGAATCCATTCAAGGTGAATACTGGGATGCCCGTATTCGAAACCCTGGAAACCATGATCGCTGATGCCATCAAACCTCCCATTTCCATACTGTGTTCATTTTGGGCCAACTTCTCAAATTTCTATACTCATAGAATTATTATGTTATACCATAATATCAATACAATTATAGCAATAATTACATAACCCAATACTATCATATTAGACACGTATTATAACATATATACTAACATAACACTCTTGATCACACTATACTTCATAATGTTTCCAAACTTTGAAATACTTTCAAGCACTTTCAAATATTCCCAAATACTTCCAAACACCCTCAAACTTTACACTTACGTCATTACATACGTTCACCTCTATACATATAGTCTATTCACAATATTACATACATGTACTACTAATAACTATTGTATATAATAAAATACATATTATAGTATATACAAACATACAAGCGTTCATATATATAATAATGCATCTATTCGTATATATAATTTTAGCAACTATACATATGACACATATCATATTACTACTAAAATTAATATGAGCAATTTTGATTGACCCAACTATAAACGACTAATTTAGTCACTAGTTAACAAATATGACTAGATAATAAGTGATAGAGTTAAAAATGACTAACATAAACGACTAATTTAGTCACGACATAAAAAATGACTAGCTAGAAGAATATGAATTAGTCATTTATGTTAGTCATTTTTAATTATTTCATGGAAAATTACAATTTTGACAATGAAGTGTAAATTTTGTAAATTGTCTACCTTCTATTTGTAATATTGGTTCCATGCACCTCGATCTTTAGAGATCCAACAAAGTAATTGCATGAATTTTCCATGACCATCTTTATCCTTGTTGCACCATTGAAGCAAACTGTTAAGTGCGCGCCAAAGGAAAATTAGGTTCCTACAATTATGAATTAGGTAGAACCAGTACCATATCGATACCTAGAAGAATCATAGATAGTTGTTGATCCTTCAATGTAAGAGTCCCAAGTCCCATACTTAGGTGCTTTTCTAACTTCAATATAGCTATCATGATATGTGACCGTCAAACTAGCTACACCAGTTGACGTAGCTTCACCAGGCTCAGTTCCTTTAAACATCACAGTAGATCTATATATCGATCATTGAAATATATATTAATAATATATAATATATAAGCACATACTATTAATTAATTTAAAATAGTTTACCATATGTGGGTGTACACAACATATATAAGAGGATTTAAAACCCGACCAATAAAAAGATAAATATGACATCCCAAAATTAAAAATGTCACCAAAATCAAAATCGAGTACAAAGTGATGAATAAACCCCTTTCATAGCATTTCCTTAGAGTATTGTGAAGAAGAGTGTTTGGTGATATAGTACTCATTCTTTTTTCTGTTGTTGCTGGTATTGCATTCCTTCCATGTTTTCTACATTATAGATGGCAATGGAGAAGATGACTTGATTTAGTGTGGTTCTTGTAGCAATGTTTGCACTGTACATGAACGCTTCCGTAGCAAAAACACACAAAGAGTTTGTCAGGACTACCATCTCCAACAACAAGATCATTATTTTCTCAAAATCATGTTGTCCATAAGTTTCTCCAATCTTTATAAACCATATATAATATTATAATATTTTATTAATATATAAATACTATATTATATTATATAATAATAATAATATATTATATACAAACATATAAAATATACATAAACCCCTAAATCTTAAAAATAAATTTGGGCGGGAAAATAGAAATTTCGGCGGGCAAACAAAAGTGTGATAAAACTAAAGGAAAGCCCTTTCTTTGTTCCATATCCTCGATATCCAATGTGAGTAGATGCAAAGGGAAACAAAGGTAAAGGTGGGCATAAAGACAGGCGAGGTAGGGCCCATTGTAGTTCGAAATCCAGCGGGAGCCATAAGCCATTACAGTCCCATTTCTAGGTACAAATCCATATATATTTGTATACCCTCCAGTTTTAGAACTAGATCCACATGCACATCGAGCAGTTTACCTTGCAGCTAAAGCAAATATAGCACTCCCATATTTTTATTGTTTCACACACTGGGACTATATTATGCGATTTTTATAGTTTTGCAGTGATATTGTTAGGGTTTCTTTTATAAAAACAATATTTTTTTTTTTTCAGTCTGTGTCTGGTTTTTTTTGGGACTATATTATGCCATTTTTGTAGTTTTGCAGTGATACTTTTAGGGTTTATTTTATAAAAGCAATATTTTGTTCAGACTGTCTCTGGTTTATAATTTCCCCATTTTCTAAATTTAATATAGATATAAATGGAAAAGAGAGGAATGCCTGAACGTAATGTTGTTTCATGGAATGGTATGATTGTTACATATTCAACAAAGGGTTAGCAAGGAAGCCCTCCAACTCTTAGGGAAAATGTTAGTGCTAGGCATCTGACTAGATGAGTTAACAATTTTCATTATTCTTAGTGTCTGTGCCTGTTTATTAGCACCACAATTGGGTAAACAACTTCAGGTGCACATTGTCAAATTTGGCCTTGAGCCACATAAGAGTAACATTCTTGTTAACATGTATGCCAAATTCCCGTGTATTGAGGATGCACCGAAAGTGTTTGGAAAAATGAATAATGCCAATGCAATTTCATTGAATGCAATGATTGTGGGCTACTCCACCTTTGCATCTATCTCTGAACCCGACTCAACATACTCTCTTACTGGGGATTAAACTGTTGATTCAATGAATACTTATGATAGTCCTTGTCGAGTAGTTGATGTACGAGAGGCAGGTTCCCTGTCACTAGTAGATGATGTGATTCCTCTTGACCAACAACATTTCCAGATATTGAATAATGTTTGAGCACCAATAGGATCAATTTCTATTGCATAGATAAAGTAAAACCAAAATCTAAAGGCATACAAGCCGTCGACTCTCTTAGCACCCACCTATCCCATCACCGAAGCAAACAGATCAGCAATGAAAGGAGCGAAACCAGTTGATCAAACACCATAAAACAGGTCGGGCCCCCAGACCCATGCCAGTTCCAAATGGATTTTACTGAGTCTCACCATTCACCACCTAATATCCTTTAATATGTATCAATTTGTTGTACGTATAATGTATATAAATTACACGCTTCCCATTTGATAATAAAGGGCATCTATAGTATAGTAAACAAAAGAAACAGTTTCTTTAACACCTAAGGTAGTATCCATAAAGCGATACAATCATTTTAAGCCAACCAACGATCCATTTATGATGGGGAAAATAACCCTTATGACTGTAGGCGAGTATTGGAATATATGCCCTGCCTTGCGTATGAGACAAAAGACAATTTAAACTTATGGATTCATGCATCATAACTAATAGATTTAATTTTTTTTCTAATGTATCCATGGTGATATCATTGGAATTTGCTTATTTTTCTTGCAGATATTATGAATCCTATGGGAGATAAGTGCAACGACTAGATGCAATGCTGCTCATATATTGATTGATAGATCCACCTAGGGATCCTTATAAAATGTATAGATGTGAGTAAATAAGCTCACCACTAACTCCTTTGATTGCCTAACAATAAAAGTTGTCTGGTTTACACGTTTAGTTTGAGGTCAAGACTCGGATTCTACGACACTTAGTTTAGGAGACACCTTGATTGAACTTTCATCTGTTCTATTTCCTATTGTTTCTTAAAGAGCTCTTGAACCCTTTGAAGGCTCACGTTCTTTCTTTTGTGTTACATACATGGATGCCTTGCTTATGACAGCTTGAGAACCTCCTAGATTGAGAGAACTCTGAGAATCTGCATTGCCTGATACTGGTAAAGTTTTTATAGTAGGATGATGAATATCATATTTGGAAATATGAGTCATACTCTCAGATCACTCAATCCTAACATCCGCATTTGCAATACTTGAAATTTCCACTGGATGTGACTTCTGGTCTGGTAGTGAGCCCACAACATCTGAGGGAGGGGCGTTTGTCAGTGCATTATGCATACCAGAAGACTCAAGTTATGAGGTAGTAATAGAATCATTACCCAAGCTAGCTATCAAAGTACCCATGAGATGTTTTGCAGGAGAAGATGAGGGATTTATATCAACATAACCCATGTTGAAATCCTCCTCTGAAACCCACACACTCTTTCGAGCAGCTAGGGCTGCAACAACTCGAGTTTCTAGATCTTTCGCAGGCTTAGTAGAATCATTAACTAGATCCGTTACTGAATGCTCATTATACAATTAACACCCTCCCATATTATACTAGCTAATTGAATAATCTCATTCTTGTTCAATTTGGTGCAAATTTGAATGCGAAGAGCTCCCAAACGATTTTTTTGGGTGAAATTGGAACCCAGTTTTTGAATTCCTCGTCCTTTGGATTCCTGGATAGAAACAAATCAGAGAGCCTAAAACTCTAAATTCTTGAATTCGTGTTGATAGCAGAGTGCAAAAAAATAGCAACCCATTTGTTGAACTCGACCTCTAGACTTCACAAATTTGAAATCTCAGAGTATTTCCTATTTTGAGTATGTTTTTAGCAGAGCCCCAAGAATCTTGTTATGTAGGCATGGATTCTGAGAATTGGGATCCCAACTTTGAAGAATTGCAGTAGGAAGGTAAAGTCAAGAACTTGGTAAAAGTTTTTGAGAACATGACGCTGGTCTCGAAGGCCCAGAAGAATGAAATCGAAGGCATCCACAAGGAATTTAATAACAAAGATAACGATAAGGCTAGTAGATTAGGACAGGATAATTTGAAGTCTAATGGTTGTGTTAAGAGATGGGATAGCCCTAGAATGGATCAGCCGTAGGATCATAGAAAACCCAATATTTTGTCTGGAAAGAATAATGGTAGTTTTGATTGCCACTACAATATGTGCAAGTATGAGGATGGTGGTAACACAAGTGATTTCATTGACACCCACAACCTTCGATCTTCTTTTGTGTTAAGCGAAAGCATGTGTGAGAGTCATAGGTGCAATTTCTTAAAGCGTATATTTTTAATGTTTCTTAATGTTTGTAGTAGTATTGGGGTTTTTTTTAGGTTTGAAAGCATGAGAATTTGCATTCTTTGCAATAGAAAAAAGGTGGTAGGAGGGATTTCCACAAGGATTAGGAAGAAGCATGGGTAAAAGGAATGAGATATTTTGTATACTTTCAGATGTTTTATATTTATGTAGGTTATTAATATCAACAAATATCCATCTTAACAAAGATCCATTTAACCATGGGGTTTTAAAATTTTCATTTTTATGGACTTTATTTTTTTCAATTTCATCTAGTAGCATTATTGTATATGCATATCACTACTCTCAATGCAATGAAATCATACATACATTTTGTAATACAGATTCATGGAATTTTTCATTAGATGTTCTTTAAATTTTTCCATAAAATGTTGAAATGTTGGTCAATGTTTCAAAAAAAAGGCTCATGAATATCTGATAAAATGTCCAATTGGATGTAAGAAGTTTATAGAACTTTTCCTGTGTTGCACACAATGTTTATAGATGAAATTCTTATGAACATTTTGATGGAGGTTCACAAAAATTAAGCTACAAATCTATAGCTGTGGGGTATCTTCTTTCAAAATCATGCAAGTCTTGCATCTAGCCTCATCCACAAAGACCACAGCCAATAAGTAGGCACAAATATTAAATAAGATTTGACTTCTTTTTGTAGGGTCTAACTATATTACAACAAAATTGTTTTGGATCATTTTAGTAGTACTGTGATCACAACCATCTTGCATCCTATTATTTCCTGACCACTCTATAGGTTGAAAATTCCCTGCAAAAAATCTGAAGTCTTCCTCAATCTGCTTAATATAAACCTTCATTTGTTTTCATTTTCCAATACTTTGATGACTGGAAGCTAAGGGAGCCTTGATGCTCGTGCGACTTTTGAGAATTAATGGTAAAGGACTATTTTGGTTATTTTTATTGGAAAGCAACATGGATTTATTGTTAACCTTCTTGTATGTGTTAATTTTTCTCATCTGAAAATCCGCGTGAGAATTTGTGTTAAGTTTCTTCTTTGCTTTCTCCAAGTTTTATGGAGGTTTCACATTGATGGTTTGGCCACTCTCCTTTCAATATTCATTTGCATGTTGCTCGTACTGATCTCTACCTTGTTGATGAGAGATTCTTGTCAAAACCCCAAAATTTTCACAAAAATTAATTTTTTTTTATGTAACATAAATTGTTTATAGTCATTGTTTGTTAACTGCTAGAGGTTAACGGATAAATGAAATAGTTAACCAACTAAAGATTAACTTAAACCCATATAAATTAAAACTATTTTAATACCGATATATGATGTGAATAATCTGCATTCAGTTGTTTCTAGCTACACTGATAGCTTCGATTTTGTCAAGTAGGTGAGAAGTTGCTTTATATCTGGGGCTTACTTAACGATTGTTAACTTATCTGGAAATATGGATCTTACAGGCTTGACAGGTAATTTTTGAACCAATAAGAGTTTATTAAGGCGTTAATCCAGATATACTTCTTTTAGCATAATATACTGCCAGAGTAAAAGTTTGCTTAATAGAATTCAAGAGTACTACAAGGTAATTCAAGAGTACTACAAGGTAAAGTAATGTTTCTTTTACTTGTTTTGCAATGGTGATAGTATTTTAACTTCATGTTGTTATGATCAGTATCTTTACCCTACTGATTGTCTATTATCAGAATGTCTGCTACGTTAGATAAATTTTCTTTTCCTCTTTACACTAAGTTATTCCAGTTCTTAATAGAGCTCAAGATTTAGTATACCAATACTCTTATTGAAGCAAAAGTTTATTGCTGTTGCTATTTATGAAATGTACAACACTGCTTACAAGTATGGAAACATACCTAAGGCCTTTTAAGAAACAAGCTTATACATAAATCTTAGCATTATCTTTTATTAAGCTTTAGTAGAGGAAGTTTATCAGCTTATTAATGCATTGTATTTATAAATGATCATTTGTGTAAATGTTGACCAGTTGTGATTTCTAACTTCCAAACTTCTTCGTGACATAGGTAATGTGACAAAATTACATTATCATATTATTTATTTATAAATAATAGTGAAACTATATGTATTCTTAGATAGTTTTTACTATCCTTTACTACCAAGACTAATCTAGCCTTGATTGAATTCATTTGGAGCATTGTTTACTTATGGAGACCAAACAATTACAACTTCCATGAAGTTTACCTTACTCTTAGTACTATAAACTTCATACCACAATAAGAATTTATTCTAGAGTGTAAATAATTTTTATATACACACATTGATTTATAAATTAAATTCTCACCATTAGTGTTTACATATAGACTAGTTCTAATAACATAGTCCTTCAATGTAATATTTGAATCAATGATTATTATTAGGATTATTAACTTGTACTTAAGGGCTTATACCCTACTAGGGATCTCTCCATAGTTGTTATTTTTTCATTGAAGATTTCAATGTTTACATATATCAAGGTTAACGATACAATGTATGATTTGGTTCATTACCAATGAAGGTTCCAAAGTTTATAATAAACAAGGGTTTAACGATACCATAGTAATCTCATGCTCCAACGTCGTTTGAATTAATGTTTATCATTGAAATGATATGTATTGACTTTGTATAATATATATTATAATTGTGATCGTTGTATGAATTATTAACAATAATTTGGATCCGACAGTGCAATGGAGACTATACAACTCGACCCACTGTGAACTGGAATAATTTGGTGGGCACGTGGATTGTTCTCCACCATGCAATGCATAACTTAAAATCCTCCAACACAAACTTAACTCCTCATTCCTTGTCGAGGGTTTTGGTCTTTGATCTGTCTAGTTTACTGCGGCCATGAGGGCTCGCTTGTGCTCGTCTCTAGCTCCAATGTCTGTGTAATGAATCGTTGCCACTCTAGTGTGGTGTGGGAGAGATACACAGTTATCGTTTGGTTTTCCTTCTGCATGCAAAACTTTGCTGTGCGTGTAGTTGTTCTCTGTCATTAGTTTTTAGTACTGTTTCCTTTCGCGGCCAGTGCTAAAGCTTACTCCTATTCGTGGTGTAGAATGTATGGTGAGTTCCGTCGCCTTTGTCCCTGGTGAGCACACGGGTTGTTCTTCTCGTGGTGTGAGTCAAAATCCTCAGCTTCCGAATCTTTCACAATCAGGTAAGAGTTTATTTTACAATCGTTGTAAGTTCTAAATTACAGTTATAGTTATATTTATAGAATAACCAGCTTCTAACTAAAACCATCGGGTTTACTTATAGGTTTCAGTTCGCCCTTACGCTTAGCAGAACCCTTCTCCAAGTTTGGATTTACAGCAAAACCTACGGGTAAGCCACGGTTACAATGTGGCTCCTCCCTGCTTGTACAGATTAGGGGAAAATGGTTTTGGTTGGAGAAGTAATTCGACCTCAGTTCCTTCGGTGTTTTTAGATGTTTAGCTTAGTTGATGTTAAGTATTTTTGGTTATTAAGCCCTTGCTTATAGCAGGGTTACTCCGGCCTTGATGCCGTGACTTGTATTCACTGCTCTCGACTTATTGACAAGTTTTATAGACCTATGGCTATGTAATGATATACTCTATTTTTTAATAGGTGGGGGTTCTCCCGTGTTCATGGTTTTAATGGTCCTCTGTTTTGAATATATTAATAAAATATACACTGTTTTATAATAGTTATTATTGTAATGAAGTTTCTGTAAGTTGATCGTTGTTTTGTCTTTTGAACCCTCACCACGATGCTGGGTACACCGGCCTTGAGCTGGGTGAAGTAAATTTGTTATATCTTAAGCCTTTTGGCCTGACATAGTAATACACTTGGTTTAAAGGGTTTCTTTTTAGCTTCGAGATCTGTCTTG
The DNA here is from genome assembly GCA_001517045.1 of Pseudotsuga menziesii. Taxonomy (NCBI): domain Eukaryota; kingdom Viridiplantae; phylum Streptophyta; class Pinopsida; order Pinales; family Pinaceae; genus Pseudotsuga; species Pseudotsuga menziesii. Next base: position 308,283 of record LPNX010649308.1, read on the forward strand.
ATTATGAAATGGTTTTAAAAGGATTTTTAATAATTTAAAGCTCTGTCTCGTTTATACATCAGTTATATAACCTGTAAGTTAAGACTTTGTGTATTTTGGGTCTTCCCTTCCTCGACTGTTAATAATGGTAATTATTTGTTTTAATATTTTCTTGTAAATAATTAAATATAATCTGAAGACTGTCTGTTAAGTCGTAAGGTGAATTTTAAATGTTTATACTTTTAAATTCGGATAAAAACCTAGGGTTACTGTAAAAGAACCCTTAGATAAATATATTCTTAAAATTTATCATATGTATTTGTTTCTGTTTACCTATTTTACGTTGTTACAATAGTTCTGATATTGTTTATCCTGTTTAAGTATTTTCTTTTCTTTTAAATTAAAGAGTTATAAAAATACTGTAAGTTCTTAGCTTATTTCTATTTACTGTTTTTTTTTTAAAATTCTTAACTATGTACTGCTCTATTAATTAGTAAGGATTCAGAGTTATTTAATAATTAAAACAATAATTATGTAATCCTTGATTATCTTAGTTTACTCTTTATAAATTAAATACTTTTTAATATTACCCTATTTAGTTTATAATAAGTATCAGTCTTAGATTTAGTTGATATCATTAGAAAATAAACTATGTAATTAGTGGCTCGTTTATTTACTTAACTGTATGTAAACATTGTGACTCTATTGTGATTTTTCTGCTACATTTCATTCAGTTACTAAGTGAAAACAAAAGAATATAAACCTATCTTAACACAGTTTAACCTCCATAATATTTTGACTTGAATAAAGTTACTCTATTGTCTATAAATACACAATCTTATCTACTAAGATATTCTCTTATCTTCTTAAACGTTCTACCTATGCTAGAGTACTGCTATTTCTTTTCCAATATGTTTACATAAATAAGCTTGTTAAAACCATAAACATAAATAATCAGATCACTATTCTTTTTAATAATAACCTACATACTGAAATAAATTACTCTGCTAACTACAAAATGCAGAACCATATCTATTATATCCAATCTCTTAACATTTTCTTTCATCTACTGTAAATATTCTATCCGTGCGAGAGTATGGCATGGTCCTTTCAGGTGTGGAAAAACACAGGCTAGAAATTATTTTTCATTCTAACACATTAAAAGAAAATAATGTAGAACTTGATTAGGATAGACGACAATAGCGTTAGGAGGCCGTTCCTCCCTACCAAAATCCTGGAGAGCGCTCAAACAATGCTTCCTTAGGACCCCCGATCATGTTCCTGGTCTTCTTGGCTGAGAACTAGTGGAGCATGCAAACAGTAGACCAGTCCAATAACTCAGTAAAACACCCTGCACTCAACAGTAAGATCTTTTAGCTTAAAAGCTGCACTAGATCACTCAGCAGTTATTTCCTCAAACTCTTTCCACAATTCCTTCCATTGAATTTCTTTGAAGTACATTCACCTGAATGACCACTTCTCTAGAATGAGCAGCCCCAACTCTCTTCAATGGGAATTTTTATAAAGATTGCCTAGGTCTTTTGGGTCAGTTGTCATTAGTTGAGCCACCTACTCTGATTCCACTTTCTTGGGGAATCATGACCCCAAATGTAGGGAGGTTTCCACCTGCAACAGTTGGAAGTGGTTTGAGGATGCTGCCACATGTCAGTTTTCTCTCCACCTAGTGTCCTCCACCAATTTGACCAGTAAACACTCTTTTAATAGCTCTCCTAAGATGTTGTCTCCTCCTTTATTTATTTATAATTAAAATATTCAAAATTACATTAAATATCTTGGACTCTGTTGATTGATCAATTACAACTTAGCATAAAATTTAACATATTGTCCTCAAATAATATCAAATAATATAAAATTGTTTTTGCAAAATTGGGGCATGTGACATACACACCCCCTTAGAGCATAACATTGTCCTCAATGTTATTTATTCTTCGTCCTCAGAATTCCCCTGGAACAGAATTGGATATGCATCTCGCATATTACTTTCCAATTCTTAGGTGGCTTCCTCTGGACTAAGGTTCTTCCATTGCACCTTCACCTGACCAATGGTGCGGTTCCAAAGTGTGATCTCCCTCTGCCCGAGGATACAGTCCGGTTCCACCAGAAAATCTCCTTCTGGTTCCACCTGTACATCATTCCAGTTAACAACATGAGTAGCATCATGAACATATTTCTTTAATACAGAAATGTGAAAACATTATGTACTCTTAAATTTGGTGGTAATGCTAATTGATAAGCTACTTGTCCAATCCTGGACAATATTTCAAATGGACCACAGTAACGAGGTGCTAGTTTTGCACAAATTCCCAATCTCAGAGAGCTCTTTTTGGGCCTCACCTTAATGAACACATGTTCACCTACCTGAAACTCCTTTGGAGTTCTTTTAAGGTCTACTTGACTTCTCTGTCGATCCTGTGCAATTTTCAGATTACCTTGTACCTGCTTTACAATTTCTTCCATTTCCTTTAATAGTTCAAGGCCTAATACTAATGTATCCACCGGATTACTCCAGGAGATAGGAGTATTACATTTCCTTCTGTACAAGATTTCGAAAGGACTAAATTTGGCTGACGCTTGATAATTATTATTATAAGCAAATTCTACCATATGCAAATAATCCTTCCATTTACCTGGTTGGTCTTTCACATACATTCTTGATAAATCTTCCAGTACTTGGTTTACTCTTTCAGTCTGTCCATATGTTTGAGGATGGAATGAAGTACTAAAATTTAATGTAGTGTTTAATCCTTTAAACAGAGATTTCCAAAAGTTACCTGTAAATTTAGGATCTCTATCTAAGATTATAACTTTCGGTATTCCATGCAGTCGAAAAATTTGTTTTAGAAAGATATTAGCTATGTTTGCAGCTTTATACATAGTTTTAACAGGTATAAAGTAGGTTGCTTTACTTAATTTATCGACCACTACCATGATAGAATCATTTAAATTCTGATTTTTAGGTAGTCCAGTAATAAAATCGAGACTAATTATCTCCCATTTCCAGCAAGGAATGGGCAATGGCTGAAGTAATCCAGCTGGGTGTTGATGTTCATTTTTCACTTGCTGACATTCAAAACACCTAGCGATGTACTCTTCCAGTTTAGTCTTCATGTTTGGCCAAAAATATTCTTTTCTTAACATAGTTATAGTCTTTTGACAGCCTGGATGAACTGGGTATGGAGTTTTATAGATTTCATCTAAAATTAATAACTTAACTTTAGGTATATTAGGTACATACATTCTATCTTTATACAGTAAAAATCCTTTTTCATTCAAACTGTACCCTTTACTTAAGCTTTCTGTTGGATTTTCTTTCGCTTTAGCTTGTAAGTTTTGGTAAACTTCATCTTGTTCTATCCTTGCTTTAAGTTGTTCATCCAGATATGTTGTATAAGTGATGATAACTGCTGTGAAGTTCAGCCTTGCATTCCTACTTAATGCATCAGCAACTTTATTTTCTTTACCTTTAATGTGTTGAATTTCGAAGTCATACTCACTTAGGAAAGCTAGTCACCTAGCTTGTCTGGAATTTAGATTAGGCTGATCTAACAGATATTTTAGTCCTTTATTATCAGTCATTAAAATAAAATTTCTGCCAATTAGGTGATGACGCCACATCTTTAGAGCATGTATAACAACAGCTAATTCCATATCATAAGTTGCATAATTCTTTTCATGAATCTTTAATTTTCTAGACTCATAGGCAATAACATGCCCTTCTTGAGTCAGAACACCGCCTAAACCATCATTGTAGGCGTCAATGCACACTACAAATTCTTTATTTGGATCAACTATTCTTAGAATAGGTGCACTGGTCAATAACGTTTTTAACTTTTTAAAGCTTTCCTTGCATTTCTGGTTCCAATCAAATTTCTTTCCTTTCTTCTGCAAAGAAGTTATCAGATTCGCGATTCTTGAAAAATCTTCAATGAACCTCCGGTAATAATCGGTAATTCCCATGAAGGATTGAACATCAGTTACATCCTTAGGAACCGACCAATCTTCGATCACCTTTATCTTTTTGGGATCTATCGAAATCCCTTCCTTAGTCACCACATGTCCTAAGTACTGAATCTTATCTTTGAAGAATCACATTTACTAAACTTTGCAAAGAGTTGATGATCCCGTAGCTCTTGCAAAACAATTTTTAAATGTTCTTTATGTTCTTCTTTAGTTTTTTAATAGATTAATATATCGTCGATAAACACGACTACAAACTTATCTAGATACTTATGCATAACGTTGTTCATTAAACACATAAAAACAACTGGGGCATTAGCAAGCCCGAATGGCATGACGACAAACTCGTAATGGCCATATCAAGCTCTAAAAGCTGTTTTAAAGATGTCTTCATCTTTAATCCTAACTTGATGATATGCAGACCTTAAATCAATTTTCGAAAACACCATGGCTCCATGTAGTTAATCAAACAGATCATCTATGTGAGGCAACGGGTATCGATTTTTAATGGTCATCTTATTCAACTAATGGTAATCTATGCAAAGTCGCATGGTTCTGTCCTTTTTCATAACGAAGATGACAGGTGCTCCCCAGGGAGACACACTAGGTCGAATATACTTTTTGTCAATACATTCTTTTAATTGTGACTTTAATTCATTAAGTTCAAGTATATTCATTCGATAAGGGGCCGTTGAGCTAGGTACTGCACCGGTACCAACTCAATGGTAAAGTCTAGTTCCCTTTTCGGAGGTAATCCCATAATTTATTCCGGAAATACATCAGCATACTCTCTTAAAACTGGTATGTCCTCCAATTTTAGTTTGTTTGTTTTATTTAGATTCTCCTCATCAGTTATTGTTACTGCATAAGCTTTACAACCCTTCCTAATAGTTCTTTTAAGCTGCAGAGCAGAAATCTGCCTTATGGTTGTTTTTCTAGGGATCCCCTTTACACTTATTGGTTTTCCATCATTGTTTATACACGTAAAGGTTTTATCATAACAATTTAAAATTACCCTATGTTGTTCTAACCAATCCATACTGATGAGTAAGTCATAAGAACCAAGAGGTAATATATTAAGCTTTACAATAGTTTCAAATTGATCCATAACTACTGCACATTCTTTTACAAAACAAGTTACCTTCCTTTTAGCACCAGTGGCTAACTGCACCAACCAAGAATTTTCAAAATTTTCAACAGGAAACTTACATTTTTCTACCATTTTAGGTGAAATATAACTGAGACTAGCTCTTGGATCAATTAAAATAGTTATAGGGGTTTGGTTTATCATACCTTCTACTTCCACCATGGAAGTTTGATATTCTACTTGTCGATTCTCCAAGGCTGCATTGATTTTGGGCATAGTCCTCGCTAAATCTCTGATAGTCATTTTCTCCTGTATGGTATGAATATTACTGACAGTCTTTTTTCGATTAGGACAGATTGAGGCATAATGTGGGCCATTACACTCCCAACACTTTATAGGTTCTTTGTGTTCAAAGTTCTTAGTGTAATTACCATGGTTATTAGCAGATTCTTTACCCTTTGAATTATTTTGATTACTTGGTGAATTATTCTTATTCCCTTGGAAATTCTTGTTAGCAAAATTTCTGGCCTTATTGTTTTTAGAATTCCTTTTGGGCACAAATTATTTCTTCTTTTGATCATAATGGTTATTCTTCTTCTTGGCCTTCCAGTTGGCCATGCTTTCTTTCTTCTGATTCTGTTCATAACAGAAGTTGGCTTTCCTCATAGCTTCTTCCAGAGTTTTTGGATTGTCATACTCAATCATGTCCTTAATATGATAAGGTAGACAGCTGAGGAATTATTGTACCTTTGGTTTTTCATCTACAAGGTATGGCACATACCTAAGTATACTTAAAAACTCGCTATTTAGATCTTTCATAGCCATTGATCCTAATTTTAGCTCATATAATTCTTTTGCTCTCTCTTCATAGTACTGCTAAGACATAAATTTCTTTTTAAAACACCTCTTGAAGGTACTCCAATTTACGTTCTTCTCTTTTATTCCTTTCACTCTTTTCAAGTCCTGCCACCAAATATCAGCCTTTCCTTAGAGATTGTAGATAGCCATTCTAGCCTTTAATTGGTTAGAATAGTTATAAATCTGGAAGTAATTCTTCATTCCAAATAACCAGGATTCTGCTTCCTCCCCCTTCTTAGTCTCTCCATTGAATGTTGGTGGTTTAATCTTTTTAAACTCCCTAGAAATTTCCTCACAGGGTTTATATTTTCTCTTTTTAGTATAATTCTTATCATCACTACTGTCACTAGTGGAGTGAAATTTACGTTGATCACCAAACACCTCTAAAGATGAGCTGCTTTCATTTTTAGTCTGTTTAATCTTTTTATATTTATGTTGATGACTAGTGTCTTCTGAATCATCTCCTTTACCCCTACCCTTAGTTTGAAATCTTTCTGTTAGGATCTGATTCAGCTCCTCCTGAGCCCTCATAATCCTTTCATTCTCTCGTTTAACAAATTTCATTTCAGATTTTAAGTCTTTTACTATTTGTAATAGTTCTAAGGAATTAGTGGTTAAATCTTCTTGTATGGGGTCTCTTGGTAAGTTTTCTTGTTCAGTACATGGAGATTACTCTTCCGCATATTCCTCCAGCCTTTCCATACCTGTTGTTAAACTTAAAAAAAAAATTCTCTGTGGAATAACATAAAAAAAAACATCAGCAAACTAGTTTAAATTCACCATTTCATAGAAAGCAAGTTGGGCTTCATCAAGGCCTAGTGTTTGAACCTTATGCTCTGATACCACATGTCAAAACCCCAAATTTTTCACAAAAATTAATTTTTTTATATTATATAACATAAATTGTTTATAGTCGCTATTTGTTAATTGCTAGAGGTTAACGGATAAATGAAACAGTTAACCAACTAAAGATTAACTTAAACCCATATAAATTAAAACTATTTTAATATCGATATATGATGTGAATAATCTGCATTCAGTTGTTTCTAGCTACACTGATAGCTTTGATTTTGTGAAGTAGGTGAGAAGTTGGTTTCTATCTGGGGCTTACTTAGCGATTGCTAACTTATCTGGAAATCTGGATCTTACAGGCTTGACAGGTAATTTTTGAACCAGTAAGAGTTTATTAAGGCGTTAATCTAGATATACTTCTTTTAGCATAATATACTGCTAGAGTAAAAGTTTGCTTACTAGAATTCAAGAGTATTACAAGGTAAAGTAATGTTTCTTTTACTTGTTTTGCAATAGTGATAGTATTTTAACTTCATGTTGGTATGATCAGTATCTTTACCCTACTGATTGTCTATTATCAGAATGTCTGCTACATTAGATAAATTTTCTTTTCCTCTTTACACTAAGTTATTCCAGTTCTTAATAGAGCTCAAGATTTAGTATACCAATACTCTTATTGAAGCAAAAGTTTATTGCTGTTGCTATTTATGAAATGTACAACACTGCTTACAATTATGGAAACAGACCTAAGGCCTTTCAAGAAACAAGCTTATATAGAACTCTTAGCTTTATTTTTTATTAAGCTTCAGTAGAGGAAGTTTATCAGCTTATTAATGCATTGTATTTATAAATGATCATTTGCGTAAATGTCGACCAGTTGTGATTTCTAACTTCCAAACTTCTTCATGACATAGGTAATGTGACGAAATTACATTATCATATTATTTATTTATAAATAATAGTGAAACTATATGTATTCTTAGATAGTTTTTACTATCCTTTACTACCAAGACTAATCCAGCCTTGATTGAATTCATTTGGAGCATTGTTTACTTATGGAGAGCAAACGATTACAACTTCCATGAAGTTTACCTTACTCTTAGTACTATAGACTTCATACCACAATAAGAATTTATTCTAGAGTGTAAATACTTTTTATATACACACATTGATTTATAAATTAAATTCTCACCATTAGTGTTTACATATAGACTAGTTCTAATAACATAGTCCTTCAATGTAATATTTGAATCAATGATTATTATTAGGATTATTAACTTGTAATTAAGGGCTTATACCCTACAAGGGATCTCTCCATAGTTGTTATTTTTCCATCGAAGATTTCAATGTTTACATATATCAAGGTTAACGATACAATGTATGATTTGGTTCGTTACCAACGAAGGTTCCAAAGTTTATAATAAACAAGGGTTTAACGATACCATAGTAATCTCATGCTCCAACGTCGTTTGACTTAATGTTTATCACTGAAATGATATGTATTGACTTTGTATAATATATATTATCATTTTGATCATTGTATGAATTATTAACAATAATTTGGATCCGACAGTGCAGTGGAGACTATACAACTCGACCCACCGTGAACTGGAATAATTTGGTGGGCACGTGGATTGTTCTCCACCGTGCAATGCATAACTTAAAAGCCTCCAACACAACCCTAACTCCTCATTCCTCGTCGAGTGTTTTGGTCTTTGCTCTGTCTGGTTTACTGCGGCCATGAGGGCTCACTTGTGCTCGTCTCCAAATCCAATGTCTATGTAATGAAGCGTTGCCACTCTAGTGTGGTGTGGGAGAGATACACAATTCTCATTTGGTTTTCCTTCTGCATGCAAAACTTTGCTGTGCGTGTAGCTGTTCTTTGTCATTAGTTTTTAGTACTGTTTCCTTTCGTGGCCAGTGCCAAAGCTTACTCCTATTTGTGGTGTAGAATGTATGGTGAGTTCCATCGCCTTTGTCCCTGGTGAGCATGAGGGTTGTTCTTCTCGTGGTGTGAGTTGAAATCCTCCTAGGCTTCCGAATATTTCACAATTAGGTAAGAGTTTATTTTACAATCGTTGTAAGTTCTAAATTACAGTTATAGTTATATTTATAGAATAACCAGCTTCTAACTAAACCCTCGGGTTTACTTACAGGTTGCAGTTCACCCTTACGCTTGGCAGAACCCTTCTCCAAGTTTGGATTTACAGCAAAACCTACGGGTAAGCCCCGGTTACAATGTGGCTCCTCCCTACTTGTACAGATTAGGGGAAAAGGGTTTCGGTTGGAGAAGTAATTCGACCTCGGTTCCTTAGGTGTTTTTAGATGTTTAGCTCAGTTAATTTTAAGTATTTTTGGTTATTAAGCCCTTGCTTGTAGCAAGATTACTCTGGCCTTGATGCCGTGACTTGTATTCACTGCTCTCAACTTATTGACAGGTTTTATAGCCCTATGGCTACATAATGATATACTCTGTTTATTAATAGGTGGGGGTTCTCCATTAAAGAAAGATGAGAGCTCTGTACGATGCAGGTGGTAGGGTTAGCTCGACCGAGCCTCGGCTTGTGCGCTGACCTAGCCCTTACAAGTTTTGATTGGGATGGCAACTTCATGATGGCGTATTACACCTATATGCCTTTACACTTTCCGGAGTTTTGTTTTCACACACGTCTTTGAAGTATTGAGGAATGTCGGTGGGGATCTCATGTTCGGGGTATTTTCCCATTTTTTACCTGTGATCGGTTGGTTTGTCGGGGCTCGTTTCTTTGGCAGCTATTGACCGGGGGTGGTTGCACAGGATTAAGCTTGGGATTTACCATTTGTTATTGTTAAATTTTTTTTGATAAGGGTCCTTATTGGCGAACATCATGTTGTTGGAGGACGTGGTGGATTATTCGGCGGATCCGGTGCCAGAAGGGGTTTTTCACTATTCCACGAGCGGTTTTGGGCTGGGCGCTTCGAGTGCACAAAACTGTTGGGGCGACGAGTTTCTTCCGGCCACACTGCAAACGGATCTGGGGGGGGGGTTCTCTCCGTCTTTTTTCTTCGCCGATTCACCACTTTGTGCTGGGGACCTTGCGCTGCTTTCGGGGGATGGAGCAGCGGAACATTTGAGCTCAAACCCTCCTGTGGTAGGGGAAATTTCTGAGAGTGGTTTCTTTAATGCTCCTGAAGATTCGATGGACCGGTTGAACCTTGTGATTTTTTTTGCTGAGGGCTAGGCCTTGCATGGAGATGAGGTTACTGAACAGGGTTTTGGACGTTCTGTTCTGGCGGCGGCCACGGGGGGGTTTGAGGACCATGATGTCGTTGGATTTGCTCCCATAAGTGATTCTAGGGGAGGTACAGAACCACTGGGGAATAGGGCTGGGGATCATGGTGTCAACAGGCGTCGAAAGGCTTTTGTAAAGAAGAGGTGGGTGGCATGCTCGTATGCGCTTGGAGAGGACATTCGGTGGTCACAAATTGTTTAGATGGCTTCCTTGACTGTGGTTGGAAAGATTATTGGAAAGAACTTTTCGATCCCAGTGATTGAAAATTGGTTAACAACTTCATGGGCTGGTCATTTGGGGGTGCTCCCTGAGCTGGAGGGATTGACCAAGGGATGGTTTGCTCTAAATTTCACCCAACAGGAACATGTGAACTGGGTTCTTGCGAGAAACTGGACAATCGATCAATGTCCTATTTTGCTTAAACTGTGGACACCTACCTTTGATGCCTCTCATGAAAGGGTGGACGAAGTGCCGATTTGGGTTCGGCTTCCGGGCTTGCCGAGACAATATTGGTCGGAGGAGCATTTCATCTGTATTGGTAATATTCTTGGTACCTTTCTGGAGGTGGATTTGTCTTTCAAAGTTACTAAAATGTGCAGGGTGGCCCATATTCTTGTCAATATCAATGTGCGCGAGGGATTGTATGAAGAAATTCACCTCTTGATCTGGTGGATTATTCATCTTCAAATTACACTGATCCTATATGGTACAATGGTATTTAATCTATGGTTCAAAGAACATAGCATATGTTTTAACTCATATATATAGCTGTGACAGACTTATCACACTACTGTGACAAACTTAGCTGTGATAGACTTATCACACTGCTGTGACAAACTTAGCTACGACAGACTTATCACACTGCTGTGACAGACTTATCACACTGTTGTGACAGACTTAGCTGCGACAGACTTATCACACTGCTGTGACAGACTTAGCTGCGACAGACTTATCACACTGCTGTGACAGACTTAGCTGCGACAGACTTATCGCACTTGCTGCGACATCGCGAAGTTAGTGGTGACATCAAACAGTTACGTTACGTGTGACGCTATGGTATGGTGCAACATATGTGCGTAACGGTCATTGCAACGTGTTGTGAGTCAACATGTGCATGGATTTAGTTGCAACATTTTGGGGATATGGAACGTCGTGGTAACATAATGCTTGTACAGTGACTTGGCCGAATTGCATGGTTCAGCTTAGCGTATGGTTGTAACAATAATAAAAAAAGATAACAGCTGAGATGATGGAATTGGTTACTTAACCCTCCCGCTAAACTCTTAAATAGAGGAGGCTGGCCACCGAGAAGGGGGCGGATTATTTTGGAGCGCAGAGTATCGTTTCTATGTTATGAGAAGCTTAGAGATCATTTTTGCTGCGAAGTGTCCAGATGCTGTGCTGTAGAAGTCGACATTCTCTGTTATATTTTAGCTTTCTTGATCTTTGAATGCTGATTGTAATTTCGAGATAAAGGTCTTAAATATTTTGTACAGGATTCTGTTTACAGTTGCTGAAGTTGTTTCCAGAACCATTTTGTACCATTTTAAAAAGATTAATTGGATCGGTACCCATTGGAGAGGGACCCGGAGACGTATCGCAGTGGAGGGGGTGAACTCCGTTATCAACTTCTGTTTGTGACGCCCTGATTCTATGCTTCTTTATATCTGTTTATCAGTTTGTTTTCCATCTGTTTTTAGTATTTAATTTTTGTTAATGCTGTTCCATTAATTAACCTGCTGAACGCATTCTTTTAACACAAAATTTTAATGCACACAAGTTGAGGTCCGACAGATCATGTTATGGTATCAGAGCTGGTTGACTGCTTGTGCAAGTTTGTGAATGCTTACCAGATCCAGGTTAAAGCATGGTGAAGGAGAATTAGTTGAAGAATATCTTGAGATTGGCTCAAGGAGAACATTCTCAAGAACCATGTATTCTCCACGAGGGGAAGAAGAAGGACATACAGAAAGGGAAAAACCTGTTATTTCTGAATTTGAGTTTTTAGAGGCTTTTATGAGCATGAAAGCCATGATGGAAATTCTACTCGATGAGCGAGTAGAAAGGAAGAAGAAAGAAGAAGGATCTTCATCCAAAGATGTAGAAGTGAAGAAGGAAGAAAAGGGTAAAGGAGTAGGTGGTGATGGTGATCCTCTTGATAATACTCAAACTTTCTCTTCTTCTCATGCTTCTCATTCACATAATGCTAATGCAAATTCTAATATGCCTTATTTCAAATTGGATGTTAAGTTTGAGTTACCAATTTATAATGGAGATTTAGATGCTGAAAAGTTAGACAATTGGATCAAGCAGCTTGAAGTATACTGCAGGGTGCAGGGCATTAATGATGACCCTTCCAGGATTCAATTGGCCACTTTGAGAATGAGTGGAATGGCTCTTACTTGGTGGGAAAGCAAGATTCAGCAAGATCTTCGAAAGAATGGTAAAATTATTTCAGTTTGGAATTAATTCATTGAAGTATTAAGGAAGCAATTTTATCCTTTAGGCCATATCCAACAATTAACCATGGGTTGGAAAATGTTTAGACAAGCTAAAGGACAAAGCATTCAAGATTATACTCATGAATTCAGAAAGAGGGCTATTGCATTGCATGTTGCATTAGATACATAGGAAACTCTTCTTAAGTACATTGGTGGCATGCATTCTTATTTGAAGCATACTTTGTTAATGTTTAACCCCAGTAATTTGGATGATGTATGTGTTCAAGCTACCCATTTAGAAGCCAGGGGTAAGCATGCTAATGATACTTTTGTGAAGAAATCATTTAAATTTGACAGCAAATCGAAAGGTCAAGATAAGGGGAAAAAGAAGATGGCTACTGTTAAGAAAGAGGGTGAAAAGCCTACGTGTTCGCATTGTCAGAAGGGACATGATGTCTCTAAGTGTTGGAAACTTCATCCGGAGTTAAGGCCAAAGAAGTACGGAGGAAACAAAGATAAAGGAAAAGCAAAAGCTACTGCAGCAGTTATTCAAGACTTGGGATCCGACTCAGGTGATGAAACAAAGATTACAGCTATCAGAATCTAGGGTAAGAATAAAAGTATCTCAATTCCCATTGATGCAAAATCAAGTTCTAGTGCAAGTACAAATCTGCCATCTACTTCTAAGCGAAATGATAAAGATAGAAGTGCACTGTTTCATGTTCGTGTCATTGCAAATCACATAAAGATTGATATATTGTTTGATAGTGGTTCACAAGTAAATCTTATATCAGAAGAAGTGGTTAAGAAATTGCATTTAGTTACTATGCCTCATGAAAAGCCCTATCCTCTTGGTTGGGTTACTAATGATACACAATTACAAGTTACAAAGAAATGTGTATTGAAGTTTGCAATTACTGAAAAGTTCATGGATGAGGTAGAATTAGATGTAGTGCCACTTGACATTTGTGGGATAGTACTTGGGAGTCCATATTTGTATGACCGAAAAGCAGTATTTTATAGAGAGCAGACTAAGTATCATCTTTTTAAAGATAGTGTAGAATATATCGTACGAGCACATAAGACAAAAACCAATCTAGCCATAGTCTCTGAAGGACAAATGAAGAGGTTGGTAAATGCTAGTAAGAACTTTGTGTTAATGATGGTTAAAGTGAAAAATGATGAGATCTCTAAATATTTTGAAGAATGTGATCCTAAACAAAAATCTAAACTGATTGAAATCATTTTTGAGTATGATGATTTGTTTCAAGATCCGAAAGGGTTACCGCCAAAGAGAGAGATTCATCATGAGATACATTTGCAGCAGGATGTGCTACTCCCAAACATAGCCATGTATCGGATGTCTGTAATGCAGAGTGAGGAGATCAAGAAGCAGGTTCAGGAGTTGATTGAGAAGGGGGTCATCCGGCCAAGCACTTCTCCTTGTGGCTCTCCTATAGTCTTAGTTCCAAAGAAGGATGGGTCATGGAGGATGTGTATCGAGTACAGGGCCCTTAAAAAAATCACCATTAAAAATAGGTATCCTCTTCCTCGCATTGATGATTTGCTTGATCAGTTGAAACATGCCACTTATTTTACAAAATTGGATCTGCGTAGTGGGTATCATTAAATCCGTGTTGCTGAAAATGATGCCTGGAAAACAACGTTTAAAACAAAACAGGGTTTGTATGAATGGCTTGTAATGCCTTTCGGGCTATGTAACGCTCCTGCTACTTTCATGCGGGTCATGAATGATGTCTTCTGACCATTCATTGATGATTTTGTAATTGTATACTTGGATGATATCCTAGTGTTTAGAAAAACCTGGGAAGAGCATATTGTACATGTGAAGAAAGTTTTAGATGTACTGAAGAGGGAGAAGCTTTATGTAAAGATGTCCAAATGTGAATTTGCTAAAACTTCTTTAGTATATCTAGGCCATATTATTGGTGGAGGCCACCTGCGAGTGGACCCAGCCAAGGTTGCTGTCATTGTAAACTGGCCATGGCCTAACACCGTTATTGAAATCAGAAGTTTTCAGGGTGCGGTTTAGTATTGGAGGAAATTCATTTCTGGATTTTCTTCCATTGCTGCTCCATTACATGCGTTGACAAGTGTTAAAGAAATTTTCCAGTGGGGAGGCAAGCATCAGAGAGCCTTCGAAACCTTGAAGGAAAAGATTAGCACAACACCAGTTCTAACGTTGCCAGATTTGCAGCAGCCATTTGAGATCGAAACCAATGCCAGCGGGTTTGCCATGGGAGCAGTTTTGATGCAAGGAAGGAAGCCAGTCTGTTACCATTCAGAGACATTCTCTACTGCGGTAAGTAACTATCCGACCTATGACAAAGAATTGTATGTTTTAGTACAGAGTGTGAAGAAGTGGAAACATTATATCATGGGAAAAGAGACAGTCATACATACTGATCATCAGCCACTTCAATATTTACAATCTCAAACTAAAATACAACAAAGTAGGCATTTAAGATGGATGGGATTCTTACAACAGTTTCATCTTGTAATTAAGTACAAAAAGGGAATTCATAATAAGGTAGCAGACATGTTATCAAGGACTCCTACAAACGCTTCAATCATTCTTCAAAACAGTTCATTAACACATGAAAGTTATATTGAACAGTATGCAGAAGATAAAGATTTTCAGAAAGTATATGCATCATTAATACATGGTAAACAGGAAGAGAACTATTATGTGCATAATCAACTCTTGTATCATCTCGGTAACTTTGTATTCCAGAGAAAGAGAGAGTGCATGTGATTCGAGAAGCACATAGTTCATTGATTGCAGGACATTTTGGAGTAAGTAAAACATTGTCTGTATTGCAGAATCACTTTTATTGGCCTCAAATGCAAGAAAATATAGCTAAATACATAAGAGGTTGTGTTATGTGTGCAACAAGTAAGCCTAGCAATAGGAAATTGGGTTTTTACACGCCTCTTCCAGTTTCTTCTCGTCCTTGGGAAAGCATTTCTATGGACTTTGTAGGAGGACTAGCTATGTCTAGAAAAGGGCATGATTATCTATATGTTGTTGTGGATAGATTCAACAAAATGTGTATCTTAATGCCATGTAACAAACAGATCACTACTGAACAAACAACTCATATATTCTTTCAGAATGTTTGGGTACATTTTGGGCTACCCATGTCTATTGTATCTAATCGGGACTCCTAGTTCTTGGGAGAATTCTGGTCAACTTTATGGGAGCTTATGGACACTAAACTGAAGAAAAGTATAGCTTTTCATCCACAGACTGATGGGAAAACATAGGTAGTAAACAGGGCAGTGGTTCAGCTGCTCAGAGGATATTGTAGTAAACATCCTAAACTCTAGGATGAGCAGTTGCAGTATATACATCATGCCTACAATCATGCAGTTCATTCTTCCACGAAAAAATATCCTTTTGAAACTTGTTTTGGTTATCTGCCAAAAACACCGATGGACTTCTCTTTGGCAAAGATGCAGTGGATGGACATCATGATGCAGATAAAGCGCTAAGGTTCATTCAAATAATCCAAGCAGTACAACAGGCAGTTCAAGAACAATTGGAGAAGAGCCAGGCCAAGTACAAAGCCAGGCATGACAAGCATCGAGTTGATCATGAATTTCAGGTTAGTGACAGAGTTTGGTTACATATCACCAAAGAAAGAATGAAAGGTGAAGGTAAAAAGCTTAAGCCTATCAGGTATGGTCCTTTTGAGATCTCAGAAAAGATTGGTACTAATGCTTTTCGCTTGAATTTACCTCCATACATGCAAATTTATTCAGTTTTCAATGTTGAGAATCTTAAATTGTATGAGCCTCCTATGATCATGGATGAGGAAATTATCATGCAGATTCCTTCAGTTGATGATATGGCACCTAAATATATGAATAAGTTGCAGGATGATGTCATTCTTGACAGAAATGTAAGGACTTCACGGAGGGGGAATGCTGAGTACCTTTGAGTGGGGCTTAAAGGCATGCATCCCAACAAAGCAAGATGGATGGAGATTGGAAGAGTGAGGGAGTTGTACCCTCACTTACTTGCAGAATGATTCAGGCTTTTGGTGGTCCAAAAGCTCTCCAATGGGGAGGAATGATCCGGTGGATTATTCATCTTCAAATTACACTGATCCTATATGGTACAATGGTATTTAATCTATGGTTCAAAGAACATAACATATGTTTTAACTCATATATATAGCTGTGACAGACTTATCACACTGCTGTGATAGAATTAGCTGTGACAGACTTATCACACTGTTGTGACAGACTTAGCTGCGACAGACTTATCACACTGCTGTGACAGACTTAGCTGCGACAGACTTATCACACTGTTGTGACAGACTTAGCTGTGACAGACTTATCACACTGCCGTGACAGACTTAGCTGCGACAGAATTATCACACTGCTGTGACAGACTTAGCTGCGACAGACTTATCGCACTTGCTGCGACATCACGAAGTTAGTGGTGACATCAAACGATTACGTTACATGTGACGCTATGGTATGGTGCAACATATGTGCGTAACGGTCATTGCAACGTGTTGTGAGCCAACATGTACGTGGAGTTAGTTGCAACGTTTCGGGGATATGGAACGTCGTGGTAACATAATGCTTGTGCAGTGACTTGGTCGAATTGCATGGTTTAGCTTAGCGTATGGTTGTAACAATAATAAAAAAAGATAACAGCTGAGATGATGGAATCGGTTACTTATCCCTCCTGCTAAACTCTTAAATAGAGGAGGCTAGCCATCGAGAAGGGGGCGGAATATTTTGGAGCGCAGAGTATCGTTTCTTTGTTATGAGAAGCTTAGAGATCATTTTTGCTGCGAAGTGTCCAGATGCTGTGCTGTAGAAGTCGACATTCTTTGTTATATTTTAGCTTTCTTTATCTTTGAATGCTGATTGTAATTTCGAGAGAAAGGTCTTAAAGATTTTGTACAGCATTCTGTTTACAGTTGCTGAAATTGTTTCTAGAACCATTTTGTACCATTTTAAAAAGATTAATTGGATCGGTACCCATTGGAGAGGGACCCGGAGACATAGCCCAGTGGAGGGGGTGAACTCCGTTATCAACTTCTGTTTGTGATGCCCTGATTCTGTGCTTCTTTATATCTGTTTATCAGTTTGTTTTCCATCTGTTTTCAGTATTTAACTTCTGTTAATGCTGTTCCATTAATTAACCTATTGAACGCATTCTTTTAACACAAACTTTTAATGCACACAAGTTGAGGTCCGACGGATCACCTCTCTTGGGGATATACTTTCTTTAAGCAGCGGTTGGATTATGAAAATATCCCTTTTCAATGTTGTAGGTGTCATACTTATGGACACCTAACTGTGGATTGTAGTCTTGGGGTGCGCACGATCAATGGTCGCAATTCACAGCGGGGTCATCGTGGGACTGGTTCGAGCTGAGGGGTGTCATCGCCTTCAATGGGACCCTCTTCATCGGAGGCTGAGGAGATGCAAACGGAGATGGTGGCCCCTGTTCATGCTGTGGAGGAAGAAAATCGTTGTTCGGAGGTTGTGGTCGTAGGGGCGATTGCTGATGAACATCCGGGTTCGGGGCCGACTCCACCGGGTATCTCTTCTCTTGTCCCTTCTCCATCTTTAAATGTTTTTGCAAATATTTTTCAGGTTTCTGGGATGGACTGGATGGGGGAAAAATTAAGGAACCTTGCTATATCACCACTCCATTTGGTAGTCTCCACCCCTTCCACTGCTGCAATTTTAGAGGAGGTTCCACCTTCATCCCTGGTCGATGCTGAGATCGAGGATGGCCCCCCTACCCAATATACCTCTGCTGTATCTGGATATTTCCTTAGGTCACAGAATAAAAACCCTGGGGGCTTAGGGAAAGACTCGCGGCCTGTATCCTGGGGAAGGGGACGTAAATATTTTCTGGCTAAGGTTCAATCTCGAGCATGGAAGGACTTGACCGAAGGTAAACAATTATCCATTGAACAGGCACTTAGAGCAATGCAGGCCCAGAAAAAGGGCCGTCGATGAAGATTATGTCCTTTAATTTCCGGGGTCTGGCAGGTCCCCTTAAAAGACTTACACTATGGTGGGTGGTTGAATTAGAACACCCGGATATATTGTTGTTACAGGAAACTCTTGGCAGTGGTGATGTGATTAAGTAGAAGTTGGAGAATTGGTTTTTTGGTTGGAATTTTGTGACTCTGGATGTTCAGGGTCGGTCGGGGGGACTAGCTATGGGTTGGGACACTCGTTCGGTTAAAGCCATGAATATTTGGGGTATGGAGTCGGTTTTGGGAATGACGCTGCAAGGTTTGGATCATGGGGACCCTGTTGATGTCTTCAACATTTATGGTCCTTATATTAATCGCATTCCTTTCTGGGACATTATTTTCTCTCTGGATTTGTTTTGTGGTGAATTGGATGTCATTAGAGGAGATCTTAATTTTTCTCTGGGACAGGCAGAGGTTTGGGGGCCATTTGCTCACCCGGATCTACACAATGAATACTTTACTCGGAATCTCATTGAGAGAAACTGGCTGGACATTGAACCTGTTAAACTCAAGCTGACATGGCATAACAACAGGTGTGGGGATGGGCATGTGGCTAAACGTCTTGACCAGTTTTTGGTTAGTGAGAAGATGGTGGAACAACAACACTTTATGAAGTAGTGGGTGGGATGTGGGGGTCGTTCTGATCATATGCCCATTTTTCTGGAATATCGGAGTGGGTCGGTAAAACTGCCCAGCCCTTTCAAATTCAACAAGACTTGGCTGAAGGATGATTATTTTCAACAGTTGATTCTCTTGAATTGGGTCTCTTTCAATCCAACTTACAGACAGTCGGCTGCTTTCCAATTTGCGAAGAATTTTGTTCGGCTGAAAAGGCTCATTAAACAATGGGCGATGGAAAACAGGAGAAGAGATGAAATTGAGCTGCGGCAGATTGAAAAGGAGATTGAACTCATTATGGATTCAGAAGATGGGGGTTTGCTGCATCAAGAGTCTAAGGACACCTTGGTTGGTCTGATGGGGCGTAGGAATACTCTCTTGTTGGATAAGGAGGAGACTTGGAGATTAAAGAGAAGGGCTATTTGGTTGGCTTACGGGGATGAAAACACTAAATTTTTTCATGCTTATGCCAAGGGTAGGAAAGCTATGAATACTATTTGGATCCTTGAGGATGACAGAGGTTGTAGTAGTGAATATTTTGAGGATTTGGCTGAGACTAGGGTTGAACATTTTCAAAAATTATTCAAGGCGCTGTCTGGGGCACATATTGCGGAGATCATGCAAGTTGCTCAAGTCTTTCCTAGGTTCGTTGGGGAGGAGGAAAACAACTCTTTGGTGGAAGAGGTTTCTGAAGAAGAATTGAAAGCGGCGCTCTAAAGTTTTCAGAAGGACAAAATTCCTGGACCTGACAGATGGACCATTGAATTATTTATTGATCTTTATGACCTCCTGGGGGCTGACATCCTAAAGGTGGTGGAGGATTCGCGCCTGTCTGGAAGGATCCCGGCCTGTTTCAACTCAACCTTCATTGCTCTTATCCCCAAGGTGGAAAACCCTAAGTCTCTGCATGACTTTATACCTATTTCACTATGTAACTGCATTTACAAAGTAATATCTAAGGTTATTGCCTGGAGGCTGAAGGACTTACTATCTGAACATATTTCTAGTGAACAATTTGGGTTCCTTAAAGGAAGACAAATTCATGAAGCCATTGGGGTGGCACAGGAAGGCCTTCACAGTATGAAGGCTCACAAAATCCAGGGGGCAATCTTGAAGATCGACCTATCCAAAGCATATGACAAGGTAAGCTGGCTTTATTTACATATGCTACTAATTTATCTTGGCTTTGGGATTACTTTTGTCAGGTGGATCATGAGCTGTATTACTACTGTGTCTTTCTCTGTTCTGATTCATGGGGCTGCATCCCCCTTTTTTCATGTGGAGAGAGGATTGAGGCAGGGCTGTCCATTGTCTCCTTTAATTTTTCTGCTTGTGGCTGAAGGTTTAATTCATCTGTTGAGGAAAGCTCACAGAGAGGGACATTTGCTTGGTATAGCCATTGCGCCACAGCTGCAGATTACACATCTACTGTTCGTGGATGATGTGCTTTTTTTTCTTCTCAGGGAATGCTCATTATGTCAATACTATTTTTGGAATCCTTGGCCTTTTCTCTTCTGCGACTGGTATGGAAATTAATGCTCGGAAGTCTTCCTTAATGACACATGGTATGGATGATGTGGAAGCTAGACACGCCTCTACTCTTTTCCCCTTTAATCGTGCCATTTTGGATGAGGGCTTAAAATATCTGGGTTTTATGTTGAAACCCAACAACTATCTAAAGACGGATTGGTTGTGGCTGATTGAAAAATTAGAGAAGCGTCTTCATTCTTGGATCCACCGCTGGCTCTCTAGAGCGGGGCAACTTATTCTGGCCAAGTTGGTATTGGAAGCTATTCCTGTCTATTGGATGTCTCTTTCTTGGATCCCCCTTGATATATTGGAAAAATTGCATAGAATTTGTCTACATTTTCTATGGAGTGGACTCAAGGATGCCTCGGTTTCCCCATGGGTCAGATGGGACAAAATTGCTAAGCCAAAATCCCTGGGGGGATGGGGTCTTAAAAATATATTTCATTTTGCAAGAGCGTTGGATGAAAAAGGGGGATAGCATTTGATCCACTCAGAAAACCTATGGACCAGGGTTATGATTGAAAAATATATTGCCCCTGATTCTGTTGTTGACTGGATTAGGAGCTCTCAAAAAGGACACAAGGGTGGATCAGTCATCTGGAAAGCTGTGATTAAATCATTTTCTATTATTGAAGATAACTTGATTTGGAAGGTGGGTAATGGGAGGAGAGTGCGGGTGGGCATCGACCCATGGCTCGGGTGTAATGGTAGCTTTAGGTTGTTAGATCCTCTGGTGGTTTCTCTAAGGCAGCATGAAGTACACTATCTCTATCAGTTAGCTACTCCTGTACAGGAGGTCCGATGGACACAGTCTTGGCGACCGGTCACAGATTTTGATCTCAATGAACAAGAAATGATTGAACTGAACTAGTATATTGGGGCTCTTCGAACATCCATGATTAAGCTTAGGGTGGAGGAGGATGTTCTTATCTGGAATGGGGCCTCAAGTGGGAAGTACACTCCCAAAGAAGGGTATATCTTCCTGAGTGCTCAGAATTATGATGTGCAGATTGAGTGGTGGTGGCCGAAGATTTGGAAATTCCATTGTCCCCCCAAAACACGCCTTTTCTAGTGGTGTGTTTTAGAAAACAAAGTCCCTTGTTGGGAAAATCTTCTTAAAAGGGGTTTCATTGGATCGGGATGGTGTGCTCTATGCTGGAACACGGGGGAATCAATCGCTCATCTATTTCTCTCTTGCCCATATTGTGTGGAGGTGTGGGGGGAATCATGTGCACTGCTGGGATTGAATCCCATGTGTAAATGGGAGGGGGGATCGATCATGCACGCCTGGGAATGTTGGAGAATATTGGGCTCTTCGGACGTCATGAATGTTCTTCCTCTCCTGGTGACTTGGGGAATATGGTTGGCCAGGAATAAACTTGTTTTCACTGGGAAAGATTGTACTCCAGCAATTACGACGGGCTTGGTTTGTGGGATTGCTACTGCTCTTCCAGAACACTTGCAGATTAAAAATCAGAGGGATGTTCTGGCTCTTGAGATTGATCGGTCTACCCCCTGGGGTTTCTTTGATGGTGCCTTGTAGAATAATCTTTGTGGAGGTGGTGCTATTTTAAATTTGGATGAGAATCAGTCCTTTGAACTGTTTACTAGTCTGGGGGAGGGCAGTAACAACTGAGCTGAACTTTTAAGCCTACAAATACTCCTAATTTTTGCAGCAGAGAAGGGGTGTAGTACCATTAGGATTTATGGTGATTCCTTAAATGTGATCAATTAGGTTAAAAGAATACAAACTTGCAGTGATCTTCTGTTATGCAACATTTTACTATCTATCTGGGAAGTGATGAAAGCATTTGATCTGATTACATTCACACATGTATACAGGGAGAACAACTGCCATGCAGACATTGCATTGAAGGAAGGGCTCCTGCTGGATCCAGGCATTTGGAAGGTTCAGGAACGAATAGGATATTAGGCATTTGAATACTACCATCGCCCCTTTTTTGATATGGTGGTGACTTGATGTTTAGTTGCTGGGGCCTGGGCTTCTTCCGGTCTTTGTCTTTGTTTTTATGACTGATACACTTTGTTTATAGCTGAGGATATATCAGACTACTACTTGCATATATTTTTTTTCAGCTTCCTTTTTGGACGTATATGATCGGATGATATGTTTCATACTTGGAGAGGGTAGGGCCCATTGTTTTTTGAAAACATTTTGTATGTTGTTTTTAGAAATCTGATGGATGGATCAGATTGGTTCTTATGGCTTTGTTACGAGTCATGATTGATGATTTCAGATATGCTTTACATATCTACAAAATGTAATTTTGTCTCTCTACAGATGATATAAAATTATGCTTTTTTTCCTGGAAAAAAAAAGGTGGGGGTTCTCCCGTGTTCATGGTTTTAATGGTCCTTTGTTTCGAATATATTAATAAAATATACACTATTTTATAATAGTTATTACTGTAATGAAGTTTCTGTAAGTTGATCTTTGTTTTGTCTTTTGAACCCTCGCCAAGATGCTGGGTACACCGGCCTTGAGTTGGGTGAAGTAAATTTGTTATATCTTAAGCCTTTTGGCCTGACAGAGTAATACACTTGGTTTAAAGGGTTTCTTTTTAGCTTCGAGCTCTGTCTTGATTATGAAATGGTTTTAAAAGGATTTTTAATAATTTAAAGCTTTGTCTCGTTTATACATCAGTTATATAACCTGTAAGTTAAGACTTTGTGTATTTTGGGTCTTCCCTTCCTCGACTGTTAATAATGGTAATTATTTGTTTTAATATTTTCTTGTAAATAATTAAATATAATGTGAAGACTGTCTGTTAAGTCTTAAGGTGAATTTTAAATGCTTATACTTTTAAATTCAGATAAAAACCTAGGGTTACTGTAAAAGAACCCTTCGATAAATATATTCTTAAAATTTATCATATGTATTTGTTTCTGTTTACCTATTTTACATTGTTACAATAGTTCTGATATTGTTTATCCTGTTTAAGTATTTTCTGTTCTTTTAAATTAAAGAGTTATAAAAATACTGTAAGTTCTTAGCTTATTTCTATTTACTGTTTATTTTTAAATTCTTAACTGTGTACTGCTCTATTAATTAGTAAGGATTCAGAGTTATGTAATAATTAAAACAATAACTCGGTAATCCTTGATTATCTTAATTTACTCTTTATAAATTAAATAATTTTTAATATTACCCTATATAGTTTATAATAAGTATCAGTCTTAGATTTAGTTGATATCATTAGAAAATAAACTATGTAATTAGTGGCTCGTTTATTTACTTAACTGTATGTAAACATTGTGACTCTACTGTGATTTTTCTGCTGCATTTCATTCAGTTACTAAGTGAAAACAAAAGAATATAAACCTATCTTAACACAGTTTAAGCTCCATAATATTTTGACTTGAATAAAGTTACTCTACTGTCTGTAAATACACATTCTTATCTACTAAGATATTCTCTTATCTTCTTAAACGTTCTACCTATGCTAGAGTACTACTATTTCTTTTCCAATATGTTTACATAAATAAGCTTGTTAAAACTATAAACATAAATAATCATACCACTGTTCTTTTTAATAATAACCTACATACTGAAATGAATTACTCTGCTAACTACGAAATGCAGAACCATATCTATTATATCCAATCTCTTAACATTTTCTTTCATCTACTCTAAATATTCTATATGTGCTGGAGTATGGCCTGGTCCTTCCAGGTGTGGAAAAACACAGACTAGAAATTATTTTCCATTCTAACACATTAAAACAAAATAATTTAGAACCTAATTAGGATAGACGACAACAACGTTAGGAGGTCGTTCCTCCCTACCAAACTCCTGGAGAGCGCTCAAACAATGCTTCCTCAGGACCCCCGAGTCTGTTCTTGGTCTTCTTGGTTGAGAACCGGTAGAGCATGCAAACAGTAGACTAGTCCAATAACTCAGTAAAACACCCTGCACTCAGTAGTAAGATCTTTCAGCTTAAAAGCTGCACTATATCACTCAACAGCTATTTTCTCAAACTCTTTCCACAATTCCCTTCCATTGAATTTCTCTGAAGTACATTCACCTGAATGATCACTTATCTAGAATGAGCAGCCCTAGCTCTCTTCAATGGGAATTTTTATAAAGATTGCCTAGGTATTTTGGGTCAGTTGTCATTAGTTGAGCCACCTGCTCTGAGTCCACTTTCTTAGGGAATCATGACCCCAAATGTAGGGAGGTTTCCACTTGCAACAGTTGGAAGTGGTTTGAGGATGCTGCCACATGTTAGTTTGCTCTCCACCTAGTCTCCTCCACCAATTTGCCCAGTAAACACTCTTTTAACAACTCTCCTAAGCTGTTGTCTCCTCCTTTATTTATTTATAATTAAAATATTCAGAATTACATTAAATATCCTTGACTTTGCCGAGTCATCAATTACAAGTTAGTGTAAAATTTAACATATTGTCCTCAAATAATATCAAATAATATAAAATTGTTTTTGCAAAATTGGGGCATGTGACAATTCCAATTTATTTATTTATGAGAAAATCCTTATTGAATGATAGTTTAATCATTTATAAGGACCTATTTTTTATTTCATCAGGTAATTTTATGTTTTTAATTTAGGAAAATCCAAACGAGCATTTTAGCCCTTTTGACATATGGTACTGATAAAAAAAATTTCCTTTTCCTGTGCAATTCTAGAAGTCAAAGAAGAACTGAAAAGGTAAGGGTGATGCTATCCCATTTCTCTTTTACTATTGACATTTTTTTCTATATGCCTTTGTTTGATTTCTGGTCTTTGAGAGGTTATAGAGTGGTGTTTTTGGATGCTTGTTCAATAAATTGGTTTTAGAAGCAACTGGGTTCTGTTTTATCATTTAGAATAATTTTAACAAGATTTATATGAATTTTGATTGATGTACATTGTTTGATTTCACCTGTCTCATAATTTTGACTCCCCTAAAAGAGGTTCACCAATGGGGAAGAACAAGGTAGAACAACATAAGGGATAAGTAAGGGGAACCCCTACAAGACCTTTTAGACTACTAACTGAGGTAGAAACATAATATTTCTATTAATTATATTTTCTTGCAATTTTAATCCTATCGTCATAATGCATTTAGGACTTGTTAAACTACACGTGTAATTTGTCTTTGATACACTACCTTCTAGTCAGTTTCCTGCACTTCATAGTTGTTTTGCTTCCATTTCGTTGCCCAACCCAAATTTTCTCTAGTTAATTTACAATACTCAAAAGCCTATTTATATTGTCATGGTCTCAAAAGTGCTTAATTACTCTCAGGTTTACTGCCACTACATTTATTTGTTTATAAACATGGATAAATGACACATTTTAAAAGGAAGATTCCACCTGTTTTAACTGAGCTAAGATTGGGAGAAAAAACAGGTAGGTTATCCATCCTGAACCTAACAGTCATCCAATTAATATAACATTTTACATTGAATTTGAGCTGTCCAAAAAGGCCATATCTTACAATTTTTTTAGTTTCATCCTAACCTACTAAAATGATAGTGCTATCTCCTAACTTCTTTTTTCTCATTTTTAGGTATTCCAATTTTGACTTTCCGAATTTCATAAGAATTTCAAAATGAAATGTAACCCTCGAAAGGTGAAGTGGACTAAAGCATACAGAAAGCTACATGGAAAAGAACTTACTAAGATATCTTTTGTGTGCCCATGACACATGTTGACATGTTTGCCCATGTTTTCCCATGTTGTGCCACAATTTTCATCCAAACTTGCAATATAGATGATTACTTATTTGGGTCTATCTCTTTGCACTCTGATAGTTTCCAGAACAAACTTCGAGATTAGTCAATTTTTGCAACAATAGTGATTTTTTTTTAACAATTTTGAAGAATGCAAGGAAAACCATTTCATTTTTTGTGCCACACCAAATTCTTAAGGCCATGTTTGGATGTGGATTGAGTTAATTTGATGACATTATTAGACATGCAAATTTTTTAGTTAATACCGTTGCTTTGAAACAAACATGACACAACGTTCGAGTTTGAGAGAAGAAGAAACATGCTTGAGAGATATGATAGAAATGTTCAAAATACTTTTAAGTCCATCAAGAAGATTGAGGAAGTTTTTGTTAGCAGGGAGGATAAATTATGGGAGAACAGTTTTGTCTCATTCTCTTCAACTTTCCTTGTAAAAGAGTCAAGGGATAATAATTGAAAATTAGCTAATTGGTTATCTTCTAATTGTTGTTGCTTATAACTTCGGTGTGTCCAAATACAGTAGAACCAGCATACAACATTTTTCTGTTCCCAAATATTACCTTTATTGTGGTGATTTGTTTTCCTGTTGTTATTACTTTTCCTGTGGTGCACTTTTGGAGTGCCCTTGGTTATGATAATTCTTAGTATCAGTCTAGTTGTGGTTATATATAAGGCAGGTTGGACAGAGATAAACTTACAAACATTATTGAATGTTTCACACTGATACAATAAAATTACAAACATCCCACCCCACCAGACTTGTTGTTTCCCCAACAACGTTCACCAACTAGCACTTGTTAAAGTGATTGAAGGCTCTATTACTCGAACTCTCATATTTTGTGCTCATACTGCTACAATGCATCCTTCCTTTCCCAATTGTTTTCCTCTTCGGGTCTGTCCTTCTTGCTTGCAAAGTACTCCTGCCTTCATTTTTTCCAAAGTCGGTTTCCTTATGTGCAAGTATCTTATCCACTTCCAACTCTACCCTGTCTACAATCATCGCAGGAGCATGGGTTAGTGAAACACTGTCATGATCGCCTTAATCAATTCTACATGGATTCAATTGACTAAAGTGGAAAACTAGATGATGTGTCTCATGTTCTATGGTAACTCCAATCATAAAGTGACATTACCGATCTTCTCAAGTACCTTAAATGGCCCCTTGAAATGTCACAACAAAGTGAAGGTCATGCCACTGAATTGTTTCTCCCCAACTTAAGTAAGACCTTGTTACCCACTTAGAATTTTACCTCCCAACGGTCACAATATGCCCAATGCTTCATCCTCTCAACTGTGTTTGTCAATAGAACACACACCATTTCCAACCTATCCTACCATGTGTGCAATATGAAGTAGTTGGCAGAGTGTTGATAGTAGCTCCCTGTAACATCAGTTTAGATAAGTGTATTCCTTATCCTGGAATCTTTTGTTGCTATGAATTTAATTCGATATGGTTATCATTATGCCCAACCTTGTTTGAAGTACATAGACAGAGTATAGATTAGTTGTGTCAATTGCTTATTTTCTGCATGGGCTAATCCAAATCAAGGGATATACATGGAATGTTATTTAGCTGTGTGCTTGAATAAAAAATGATCTATTGGAAATGGTGTGATCAATCCTTTGTACAACTCTGATTATTAATTGTTTTGAGATTTTTTTTTAAGAAGAGATTTGATCATTTCATTTGGCACCTGGATTGTAAGTATTTAATGAATTCTTGAATGTTGGGTAAAATCTATTTGAATTGCTATACAATGCCAAGTCCCTTGAACTAGTTGTTGATTCCATTTGGGCATTTTGATATTCAAGAGGAATAAGGTAATTGATGTTAGCTTCAATTAGCATTTTGGTTCTGTAGAAGAATTGGGAATTTTCTTCCTTATATTAGCATTTCAATTAGTAAAATATGAGATAATTGATTTTAGTTTGGCATTAGTAAACCAATTGGTAATGGAACATAATAAGTATTTGTTGTATCACTTTGAAAATTTGATTTGATTTGTACAAAAGAATATGATAATTGTTGGTGCATTACTTTGGAAAATTGTTTCATAACAAGTTTTGAGTTCATATTAGGCTAGGAATATGCCTAGTTCATGGATTTTCTTGCTCGAAAAAATTCATTCATAAGTTTTGTTCTTGGCCATTAATGACTGTGTGTTTTCTTGTATGAGAAAGATATTTTCATGGGGTAAACTCATTGTCATAATTTCTGCAAGTAAACCATTAAGAAATTTATTTCATGGGGAGAAATCGTAGTGCATAATTCCTACAATACAACCTAGCAAGCAAGTGATCTCATGGAGGAAGAAACTTTGCTTGTATTGATTAAGAATGTATCCTCCCATGCAACTAGTCAAAGTGTTTGAAGAAATGATTCAACCAACCAACACATTATTTCAAAATGTTTTAGGCATAAAATACAATCTCGTGTTTTCCTTGTGAATGGTGCATTTCCTTTCCCAACATAACTTTGGGTGGGAAATGGTTGTGGGGTTAGTTCGAGACATTTTTGGGCATGGAATCTCTTGACCTTGGATGTACTTACCTTTCTTCCTATAGATCATTGTGACATCAATCCCTTTATATGGGAAAATCACTCCCCACAAAAACTTCATAACATTTATGGTTCTGATCTTATGAAAATATTTTTGGTTGTGAGATGAAATCAATCTTATTCATATCCTTTCATTGTAAGAAATCTTGCTTATAGTGGCACTGAAATAGTACAAGCATTCCAATATCTTTCCCTTGTCAAGTATTTCTTCTACATTTTTTTTGTTATATATGTTGGATTTGAAAATACTTCTGTTAGTATCATTTGATTTTAAGAAATCTTACTTAGAGTGGCACTCAAATAACAAAAGCATGCCAATATTTTATGTGAGTATTCTTATATAATTTTTGTATGTGTTGGATTTTTCCATGAAATACATTGTTTGGGACAAATTGGAAGTTTAAAACTTGATCATTGCATGGAGAGTAGCTATACCAATGCAATTAAATTGTTTTTTCAAGGGGGAGATTGGATTGTCGAACACACTAATGCTTGGATTGGTTATCATTGAAAAGATTTGTTTGTGTAGAATCTGATGAATTAACATACAAAATAATGATTATCAAGTTACTATATATACATAATGGCTTACCTTGTAATAGTCCTTCAAGTCTTTCAAATGAATTTATCAAGTGCAAAAATGACTTGAAGGACTAGTACATGGTAAGCCATCATGGATCTATAGTAACTTGATAATCATTACTTTGTATGCTTGAATGATGCAAAATTTGTTTGGGTGCTATCTCAATGGTAGAGCACCTGCCTAATTATAGGTAGGAGGTTGGTGGTTCGATTCCTCCGTACCCTATCATAAATTTGTGACTACGAAAATGACTAAATTCTCATATATACGACTATTAGTAGCTAATTTCATGTATCTAGTTGTATTTAGCTTAGTCATTAATATGTTATCACATAATAGTTTATTTAGTCGTATATTTGGTCATTAATTGCTGCAATTAGTGACTAACTTAGTGACTAAACGTGTGACTAAATCAATGACTAAACATTGACTATCAATGACTAAATCAATGACTATCAATGACTCAATCATTGACTATCAATGACCAAATCAATGACTAAATCGTTGAATATTAATGACTAAATCAATGACTAATAAGTCAAACTATTAATGACTAAGTGAAATACGACTAAGTTAGTCAAGCTATAGGATAGTGGAAATTAGCTACTATTAGTCGTTGACTAAAAAATAGTTGCTTATAGCCGAATTTTAGTCATTTTTTTAGTCATTAATTTCTCATTTTGTACTAGTGATAGAGAAGTGTCTTAAACCATTCCAAGGATATTGTATCATCAAAATACATAATATATATTGAACAAGGGAATAAATATCAGTTATGTAGCAGAGGTACCAAATACTTATTTCCTCAAACAATTTGTGCACAAAATGCCAAAAACTAGTTTCCAATTCCTTCATAAAATTTACTTGCATAAATAAATTGAATTCTATGAGAAATTTATTCCACAAATAACTCATACTTTTCATCAAACATTTCATGTGCATCCATAAATAAATCATAGCCAAGTAAATTAAATAAACACGAGATAAATCATTTATCTTATCAATGCGCAACTGGCATCATCCAGACCATATTCCACCCAGCCTTTCTCACTGCCAAGCCAAATCTCACTTTGACAGGCCACATATCCACAATAGAGGTGCAATGAAGAATAACTCAAGTATCATATTGAGAATCCAAAACTCTATTCCTCACCACACACTTCCTCTTCCACCCCACTACCAAGTGCAATGGTAATCCATACCCCCCTAGGCCATTGATATATCGCCATTCACCATGAAGATTTATGTGTAGGTCTAGGACAAATCCAAGTAGTGCAAACAAAGGAACATCAAATGTATGAACAACCATAATCAACAACCATCGAAAACAACCATGAAAAACAACAACCATCCAAGGATATCAAACATGTATTTATAGAACAAAGAAGGTAA
Organism: Pseudotsuga menziesii; assembly: GCA_001517045.1. Taxonomy (NCBI): domain Eukaryota; kingdom Viridiplantae; phylum Streptophyta; class Pinopsida; order Pinales; family Pinaceae; genus Pseudotsuga; species Pseudotsuga menziesii. The sequence goes on from LPNX010649308.1 coordinate 339,124, forward strand.
TCCTAACTCAATGGGGTCAACCAAACCAAGGTAAGACAACTTGAGTCAATCCAAGGTGGGTAATTCAACCACAACAGGTAAACTCTAATCCAACCCAAGAAATTTGAATTTCAAGGAGAGTGACTCCAAACCACTCCCCCCCCACTCAAATTCATGTGTGGACGCATCATCCATGAAGAGGGATCAAATTATTAGTGAGGCCCCAATGTCACACAATCCAAGGAATCTTCCCAAAATAGAAAATGGGGGGTTACATAAGGATTTACACAAGGAGTTACATAATTATTTACTTAACTTTTGAGGTGTTAAGGATAAAAATAGACAGTGAGGGAACACTTGTGCAAATGGGAGTTACAAAACCAAGTGTAACCTCCACAAATGAGTTACAAAACCACCAAAGGGGCTCAAATAACAAGTGGCACCCACCCAAGCACCAATGATGCCCACAATCCTAAATTAGCCTCAATAATACAAACATAGGTTAAAATAATCAAAATTTAGGTCTGTTGTACAATGTTTGGGTGATGATAAACTAATAAAGCCACCAAGGAATAAATGTGGACCAATATCAACCAAACAAGTTCTAAAGTGATAGGATTGTTCCCATTCCACCTCACATTATGGATCTAGGCCTACCGTACTCTTTTAGTGGTCCCCGAAGTGCCAGTTATTTTCATTAATTAATTATTTACAAAATAATAATAATGTCTCTAGGTCCTTAAAGACCCTTTTTTCCGGCACCCTGTGCCACAATAATAAACAATTACAAATTACATATGCCTAGGGATTAACACACAGGGTATTACAACAACCCTGAAGCATCCAATGCACAACATTTTCGACTAGGCTTAATATTAAGAAAAAAATCACAAGCAGATGGGGAAAAACAATTGTCTCATGCACTAGAACCACATAAGGCTTCATCGAATCCAATAACCATTGTAACATGGATATTTTAGGTGAGATACTAACCCATCTAATGTTAAAGGATACTAGTTTCATTGAATAACTCCAAAACATGACGCATCCTCTCTAAGAGCCCTAGAATCAAAGTGTTGTAAAGTAATAGAAGAATTTTCAAGACCCCTATGGAAATGGGAAGTAACCTTTGGGTTATAAAAACTTTGCTCCAAATCCTCCTCCAATTTCCTCTTTCCTTTTTTCCCTTCTAGACTATTTCCTAACAATAACATTCATGAATCTAATGGATGAAATCAACAAGGTCTTTGATGTCCCATCCAAAATAGTCGAGTAATTACGGATAGGATTGGGAGAAGCGTAATATAAAAGAGAAGGGGAATTCGAAGGAGTGAAGGGTTCCCTTTCTTCTGTCAGAGGAGTAGGAGAAATGTGAATATTCAACAGATTCCCCTGAGGTTGAATAGACTTAAAGTCATTTCCCAAAAGAAGACTATCATACCCTCAGGAACCCTTTGAACCAACTCTGAATGAGGAACACTTTTTTTTATCCATATTACCAGTTTCCACCTTATTAACCCTATCCCCCAAACACGATTGATCATTTATATGAAACTCAAAACCCTTATGTGCTAGAGAAACAAAGGAAGAATGATTTTCTCCCTCCCTATCAACCCTATCTTCATAGATCCTCTCCCGAGAAGGTGTAGAATGTAACGGGGAGCCCAAATCCCCAGACCCATCACAACAACATATATTAATCTTTAATACAAAATAAATAAAAGGTTTTGACAAGTATTCAAATGATAAAAAAATTGGAAGTATCGAGATAGTATTGATAAACTTACCAAGAAATTCATTCGCCAATTCAACATTCAAAGGGATGGGAAGATTGATGCTCGAGCCTAAAGAATATGACTCCTGTTGTCATGGAGAAATATCTTCATCTTGTATAAACCCATACCGCGAGTTGGGGAAATTAGATTTAAAGTGACTAGTCTTCCTGTAATTATGACATCTAAAGGGGACTTTCCAATAATCTAAGTGTTGAACAAAAGAACCCCCTTCCCATACCACCTCCATTTCTTCTGGAAATCTCGTCAAAATGTCCACTTCCATAAGCATACGAGGAATTATGTAATCAGACACAAATAAGTGGTCTTCTTCCATAAGAATAAACCTTCCTAAAGTGTTTCCGACTATCATAAAACCAACTAAGCACTAGTAATGGACTGGAAATCCAGGTAACATAACCTACATATGTTATTTCAATAATTTCTCCTTCAAGGGATTATAACCTAAATGCCACTGAGTAAAAAAGTGAACTCTTCTCTATAACCCATAAACGTTCTTCAATTTTCATTCTATCCTCTACCGATAAAAACTGAAAGCATATCCACCCAATCTTCAACATAAAAACTCTTGGCACAATTTTGGTTAGCGGTTTCCATTTTAACCTAACCCAATCCAAAATTTCAGACCTGGAAAGCTTTATGAACTCAAATTTCCCCACCAAATCATTTGAGGACAAATATAGTACCATCCTTATCCATTATGCATAGGGTTCGTCCCCTTTTCATCTTCTCACGTTTATTCCTTCTATGAGATCTAAAACCTTCTTGTGATCCATAGTGAATGAAATTTATCTCCTATAAAATACCTTCTTCTCGTTTTGAACTAGCTAGAGTCCCACAGGCACAAATGTTTCTTTAGACAAGAATGCCTTTGGAGGAGTATGCACAAGAGGTAAATGAGGGTATCTTCCACTGGTTAATGCATTTCGAGTAGGCACAAAATGTTAGAATATTGGACAATACTAATAGGGGGGATGAATTGGTATTGTTACCTTCTTAACAATTTTAATCAGTTTTGAAATAATAAATAACAAATAGAATCAACAAGATACAAAGAACACAAATTTATAAAGGAATCCCAATTGGGAAAACCACCAATACTTCCTATTACTACAAAATTATATTTAAAAATAGTTTATGTCTGCTACTACAAACAAGGATGCTATAACACCCTGGTTTTTGCCTGCTACAATAGGCAAGGATGCTACAACACCCTATTTACTAGCTACTACAGGAAGGCGGTTGTGAACCCTTGTTTTGTTAGCTACAACTAACAAGATGCTATGACACCCTTATTTACTAGCTTCTACTGGAAGGAGGCTACAACCCCCTTTCAGGCTTGTAGCTTGCCCTAGCACCACCTTGCCACCCTAATATATTTTTATCAAAATTTTAGATATTCTTATGTCTTCAATACTGTCATTGGTTTCTCATCAATTCCATAGTATTTGTCTACATGGATCTGGACTTCAGAGACATTTTCTTCCTCTCAAACCTCTGTCTATAAATATCTTTAACATGGCATCTGACCACATCTATTCAATCCTGGAAACTCGTGTCTTTTCATTTGAACCATCACATAACTTCATCCTGACCTTTCACAATGGATGATTTGTTTTCAAACAAGTCCCTTAACTAACACTCACTTATCTGTTTATGCAGTCATCCCTTTTTATTCATCATAACTTTGTTTAACAGAATTAAATAATTTGTTAATTTCTAATGCTATCGTGTATATTCTTCTTAGATCTGCAATCTACAGGAATAATAGACTATCCTTTCATTCTGGACATGTGCCTCTTCATCTATCGTGATTCTTCATAAATTTCTCATGCGATTTCAGAGTGTCTAACATAAATCCTTCCACAACAGAAATCCTTTCGCAATTATCTTTCCGCAGCCTGTTTTTCCTCTTCCGCAATTATCTTTTCGCAGCCTGTCTTTCCTCTTCCGCAATCACCTTTCCGCAACAACCTTTCCGTATTTATTTTTCCGCAAACTGTCTTTCCACACCTTCCATAATGTTCTTTCCACAATCGCCCTTTCTGCAATCTGTGGGAACTCCTTCCCTCTGCAATTGTGGGTTGTGGGAATTCCTTTCAAATTTTTTGAAACAAGATTCCACATTTACCCTTTCCGCAACGATCTTTCTGGAATCCATGGGAACTCCTTCCTTCCACAATTGCAGGTTGTGGGTTGCGGGCCTGCCTTTCAAATTTTTCGAAACATGCTTCTTCATTTACACTCTCGCGAAACTCTTTCCTCAACTCTTGTGAACCGTCAACTGCTTGCAGAATCCTGCTTGTCCGTTGATCAACTATTAAACATAGAACTTCATTTTGGTGCTCTAGAATGTTATCTTCCACACACATTTACTTTGCGGATCCTTTCCCTTGCCGTTGATGATCACTCTTGTATTGTAGTCCTTCGATTTGTTTGATCCAACTTGCATTGATCTAATTCCTCTAGAATTTTAACAAGCTCATATTTTCTTGTGTCAGATTCAATCCCAACCATCGATCTCTACCTTGCTTTGTCCTCAATCGTTCATCCTTGTAAGACTTAAATCACTATTTAGTGTTTGTATCTCCTTCGATCCTTACAGTGATCGATGGTTGATCAATGACCCTATACCATGGTTATTTCAGAACTCAATTAATTGATTAGAGAATCGATCAATCCTCCTCGTCGATTTTCATCCAAAAATGTCCTCATGAACTTATGTGCTGGCCCTTAGACAATTTTTCAAAACCTTAGGTCACCAAGGGAGGATTTCATCAAAATTGGAAGGTGAAGTATCTAGAGCATGTTAATTTTATCTATACCAAATTCATCCTACATGCCATGTCATCAAATTCCTAAGTTATTCCTTTGTCATTACTGAATTTCTTTGACATCAATGAAAACCATACTCAACATTCTCCCCCTTTGGATTTGATGGAAACTTCTCAATTTTCCATTTTTCTCCCCCTTTGACATTAATGACAAAGGCTTCCTTCTGATAGCTCCCCTTGTCAACATGTCTCCCCATGACATGCTGCCTTTTCTCCTTTTTATTCACTGTAAGGATATTACTCCCAACTTATATTTAAGATGATCAAATGCTTCTTTGGGTAGTGGCTTAGTGAATAATATATGAACAATCTGTTCTTTAGTATTAATATATTCCAATTTGACCACTTTTTGAGACATTTGATCTCTTAGAAAGTGGCATTTTATTGGTACATGCTTTGTCTTGGAGTGCATGACAATATTTTTTGATATGTTTATGGCACTTGTATTTTCACAATTTATCACTATTGGATTCTCATACTTCACAAGTAAGTCTTCCAATGTCTGCTTCATCCAAATGAATTGAGTACAACATGATGCATCGACAATATATTCATCCTCTGTTGTAGATAGTGCTATGGAGGATTTTTTCTTTATTAACCATGATACCAAACAATTTCCCAAAAAAAATGTTACTCCGCTGGTACTCTTTCAGTCATCAACACTTCCCACCCAATATGCATCAGTGCATGCTCTTAAAGTGAAGTCTTGACATTTTGGGTACCATAAACCATACTCCATAGTGCCTTTTAAAGATCTGAAAATTCTTTTTACTATTGTCACATGTATTTCTTTGGGAGATGATTGAAATCTAGAAACCGATCCTACAACTTGCATCACATATGGTCTTGTAGCTGTCAAATATAGCAGTATGCCTATCATAGATCTAAACATTGTATGATCCACATCCAAGGACTTATCATTCTTGCTTAACTTACAACCAGTGATCATAGGAGTACTAAAAATCTTGGAGTCTTCCATCTTAAATTTCTTAAGCATGTATTTGATGTACTTGGTTTGAGAAATGAAGATTCCTTTGTCTGATTGATAAAATTGTAATCCCAAGAAGAATGTTAATTCACCCAACATTGAAATTTCAAATTCCTTCTTCATTTCGGAAGTAAAGTTTACACTTAGTATTTGTAGATTGCTTCCAAATATGATATCATCCACATAAACAACAACAATGACCATATTCCGATCTTTGATCTTAATGTATAGATTACTATTAGTGGCTCCTCTTTTATATCCTTGTTGCTTCAAGTAGTTATCTAGCCTTGAAAACCATGCTCTTGGGGCTTGCTTGAGACCATATAGTGCCTTTTTTAGTTTGCAAACATAGTCTCTATTTTCTGACAAGAGGAAACCTCCAGGTTGTTCAATATAAATTTCTTCTTCAAGTTCTCCATTAAGAAATGCAGATTAATATCCATTTGATACACTTTAAAGTTATTGTAGCATGCAAAAGCTAAAAACATCCTAATGGATTCAAGTCTTGCCATAGGTGTATAATTTTCTTCAAAGTCAACACATTCTACTTGAGCATATCCCTTACATACTAATTTGGCCTTGTTTCTTGTCACATGACCGTGCTCATTGAACTTGTTTTTAAAAATCCTTTTGGTTCCAATAAAATTCATGCCCTTAGTTCTTGGGACAAGTTCCCAAGTTTGGTTCTTCTCTATTTGATCAAGTTCATCATTCATAGCATTGATCCAATCCTCACTTTTTCAATATTCTTTAAATGTTTTTGGTTCTACTATCGAAAGCAGTGCTTGTTCTTCATCATAAAATATTTTTCTTCTTGTTTTAACTCCTGAATCTTTGTCACCAATTATTTGAATTTCAGGATTATTCTTCTAAACCCACCTAGATGCTACCTTTGTGTCTGATATTTGAGAGTCTTCATCTTCATTTTCTTGTGATTCTTCTTTCTCTTCTTCCTCTTTTTCTTCTTCTTCATAAACACCTTCATTTTTTTGCAAGACTTCCTCTTCATTGTTTGTTCTTATATATTAATCTTAGCTTTTTATTCTTTTTGGTTTTATGTCATCCAATATTACATTTTCACTTTCTATGATTTTATGTAGCCTTTGATTGTAACATCTATATGCCTTTTTGGTGGATGAATATCCTAAAAATATTCCTTCATTGGTTCTAGAGTCAAACTTTCCAAGATCATCTTCATTTCTTTTTATGTAACACTTGCTCCCAAATACTCTAAAATATTTGGCTGAGGCATGCCTTCCATACCATAGTTGGTAAGGGGTTTTGTCACTATTATCTCTGGGATGTGCTCTGCTCAGTATATAAACAACTGTATATATTGCTTCCCTCCAATACATAGCAGGAAGTTTTTCCTCATTTGGCATAGTTCTAGCAGCTTCTTGGATTGCCCTGTTTTTTATTTCCAGAATGCCATTTTGCTGAGGAGTATTTGGGGCTGAAAACTGTCTTTAAATTCCACGGGTTTCACAAAATTCATTGAATTCATTTGAAGTGAATTCACCTCCATTATCTGAACTTAGACATTTGATTTTCAAATTTGTTTCATTCTCAACGTTTGCTTTGAAACTTTAAACTTCTAAAAAGCTTCTGATTTTTCTCTGAGAAAGGTAACCCAAGTAATCCTTGTATAATCATCTATGAGCAACATGAAATAGTACTCTCCTTGCAAGCTTTTAGTTCTTGTTGGTCCACAAATATCAGTGTGAAGTATTTCCAATGGATGTGTGGTTGTATGTTCTTTTACTTTGAAGATGGATTTAGTTTGCTTCCCATGTTGACAATGTTTGCAGAATGAATTTAGAGGCTTCATAATATTTGGAAAATCCCTTATAGCTTCCTTCTTACTTACTTTCATAATATTGTCAAAGTTTAAGCACCCCATCCTTCTATGCCACAACCAACTTTCATCAATCATACTCATGTAGCATTATTCTTCATTTTTTAGGATGTATACATTACTTGAGTTTCTTATAGTAGTAGCAACAAGTCTTCTTGAGTCCTTTTTTCTAATTTCACATTTCTTATACTCAAAAGTGTAGATGTTCCCTTGATCACATGTTTGACTTACACTGAGTAGATTAGGATTTAGGTCTTCCACTAGCAATACATTTTCAGCTTTGATCATGTCATTGATAGCAACTGTACCTTTTCCAATTATTTTGGAAGACATGTTATCTCCAAAAGTGAATTTTTCCTTATGATCTTTTCTTAGATTTATAAATTTGTTTGGATCTCCTGTCATATGTTTTGAACACCCACTATCAATATGCCATAGATTCTGCTTTTCTGTCGCACAGATAGAAATCATGGATGTCTCCTCTTCTTTCTTTCTCTTCAAGTCCTTTCTATGTTTTTTGTCTTGAAAATCTTTTGCAAAAACCTTCTTTGTGGGAGTTATTAGTTTATAATCTCTTGCTATATGTCCATGGTTATTGCATTTGTAAGACTCTATGTCATATCTTTGAAGGGGTGCAAAAAATTTATGGTTTAATACTTTTGGTTTGTTACTAGATGTATTCTTCTTGTAGTCACAAAAATTTCCATATGCTTTGGAATTTAGGGCTTTACGACCAAAATTATTACAAGAGTAGCAATGGCCAAAAAATATCCGCTGATATCTACTTGTCATTGGTCTTCTAGGAATCACATTAGTTCTATATTTGTCATGAGATGATAGAGCATATTTCTTGATTTCTTCCTTTTGAATTGGACTCTTTAGTACAACAACATAGCTTTTTTTTATTTCTACCTTGGTTTGTGAGGGAGGAAAATTATGGTGGAGCATAAAATACTAATACCACATATTTTGAATTTAGCCACAATGAAAATAATTATTGAATGATGATTTTTACAATAAGTGAGAAGACCTTTTATAGGTCAAAACACACAGTTTCGATGAAATGGTGTGACCCTACGTTCAACTTTAACTAATGTTACATTTAATATTAAAAAATAATTGCTCATAACATTAGATACATAACATTGCCGTCGTCTTTTATAACGTTTTTCCCTCAAAGAAAGGGTAAGGACATATATTGTTGACGGAACTGTTATGTCTCCCATGATGTGTCTTCATTTGGAAAATTCTTCCAACTAATGAGATATTCCTTGAGTGTTCAAGATCGTAGCCTTCTTTCTCTAGTTGCAATGATTTGATCTGGTTCCCAAATGATCCTTCCTTCGTCATCTAGCATAAGAAGTATTGTTTGCACTGTTTGATGTTGCCCCAACATTTTTTTGAGACATGATACATGGAAGACATTGTGGACACAAATTTTATCAGGTATTTGTAATTTATATGCACCTTGAATAATCTTCTTGGTAATATGGTACGATCCCTAGAACTTTGGGGCCAAATTGTTTTTTCCTCCAATTTTAAGGGATACCTGTTTATAGGGTTGGATTCTTACGAACACCCAGTCTCCTACTTCAAATTCTCTTTCAGTTCTGCGTCGATCCGTTTGTTTCCTCATACGATTTTGTGCCATGACTAAGTTATCCTTGAGTAATTCAATCGTTTTTTGAGATTTCTCTAGTTGGTTCCTTACTTCTAGAACATTAGTGTTGTTTAGAACTAATTCCTTCCAATTTGGAGGTTCATATCCATATAAAGCTTGGAAGGGGGTAATTTTTGTAAAGGTGTGGTATGTTGAATTGTACCACCATTCCATTAAGTGTAACCATTGAGACCGATGGTTTTGTTTATTTGTTATGAAACAATGCAGATATGCTTCTAAGCATGTATTTACGAATTCAGTCTGACCATATGTTTGGGGGTGGTAAGCTGAGATCATATTGAGTGATGTGCCTACTTGTTTGAAAAATTCCCTCCAAAATTTTCCATTAAATTTTGCATCTCTGTTGCTGACGATGAATTTTGGGAAGCCATGTAATTTGTAGATATTTTTTCAAAATATATCTGCAATTTGTTATGATGTGTCTATTTTTTTTATTACCATAAAGTGTGCAAATTTGGTTAATCGATCGACCACTACAAGGATTTTTTCCTTTCCTTCCGACGGAGGCAACCCATCGATGAAGTCCATTGATATCTCTTCCCATTTCTGGTTTGGAATATGTAGGGGGTGGAGTAACCCTGGGGTTAAAACATTTTCGCCTTTGTTCCTCTGGAATTTGTCGCATTTTGCCACATATTGTTGGATATATTTTTGCATTCCCTTCCAGAAAAATGACCTTCTTGCATTATAATAAGATTTGAAGAATCCTACATGTCCTGCAGCTGGTGAATCATGGGATTCCTTCATTAACTTAACCTTGAACTTAGAGTTTGAGTTTAAAAAACTCCTCCCCTTATACCAAAGGATATTGTTTTTCCATTCAAACCTGGGGTCATGGTTGGAATTGTTAATTATAGTGCTAGTTTTTGGGTCCTTAACGTATACGCTTCGTATTTCATCTAGCTATTCTGGAATAATGATAGAGATGGATTAAGAGGAAATATCCTCATCTTTTCTAGATAGTGCATCTGCGGCTAGATTTTCCTTGCCCTTTTTGTGTATTATTTCCATGTCGAAAGCAACGATTTTTTCTATCCACTTTTGTTGTTCAGTGGACAAGGTTTTCTGTTGAAGTAGGTATTGAAGAATATTGTGGTCTGTACGGATCATGAATTTTCTCCCTAGGAGGTATTTTCGCCACTTTACCAATGCCTGCATAATTTCCAACATTTCCTTATCGTATGTAGACTTTAACTGTTCTCGCTTGTTTCATTTCCTGCTTTCAAAATCTATCGGGTGTTCATATTGCATTAGTACTGCTCCGAAACCATAACCTGAAGTGTCACATTCTATTACAAATGGCGTGGAGAAGTCTGGGGTAGCTAGAACAGGTGTGGAGGACATAATTCCTTTCAAGGATTCAAAACATTTATCCACTTCTTCACTCCACTAGAATGCATTATTTTTTAGAAGGTTGGATAAGGGTACGGTTATGTGCGCATAATTCTGGATGGATCTTCTGTAGTATCCAGTTAGCCCAAGGAATCCCCTTAAATTGGAGATGTTAGTAGGTTTGGGCTAGTTTATGATTGATTTGATTTTTTCTGGATCTACCTTGACTCCTTCTTTAGATATTACATGACCAAGATAGCTCACTTCTTCCTTACCGAACGTGCATTTGGACATCTTGGCGTAGAACTGATTTTTTTAAAATAGAGAGTACTTGTTACAGATGTATGAGATGGTCCTTCCATGTCTTACTGTATATAAGGATGTCATAAAAAAAAATAGTACAAACTTCCTTAGGAATGGCTGGAATAGGTTATTCATGGTTGCTTGAAATATCGCTGGAGCATTAGTTATCCCAAAAGGCATTACTTTAAACTCATAATGTCCTTCACGGGTTCAGAAAGTTGTATTTTCCACATATTCTAGCATTACTTTGATTTGGTAATATCCTGACCTTATGTCTAATTTTGAAAAGTACCTTGCTCCATGTAGCTCGTCCAACATTTCATCGATAAATGAAATAGGGAATTTGTCTTTAATAGTTATCTTGTTTAGTCCTCTGTAGTCGATGCCTAGCCTAAATGACCCATCCTTCTTTCGTACCAGTACTACTGGTGCAACATAAGGACATCGAATTTCTATAATTACTCCACACTTCCGTAAATCACAGATTAATCTTTCAATCTCTGTCTTATGATGGTGTGGGTACCTATAGGGTTTAACATTGATAGGGCTTGATCCAGACTTGATTTTGATGACATGCTCAATCTTCCTTTCTTGTGGTAACTCCATGGGGATATCTTCAAATACTTTTTTGTACTTTTGGATTAATCCTTGGATCTCTAGTTGACTTGGTTTAACTACTTCTGAAGTTAATAATTCCATCTCTTGGCATTGTACGACATATGTTGGTGCTCCCTTTCGAATTAGCTTCTCCATTTTGTGGGATGACACAATTTGTGTGCAAGGGGGTTGGAATCCATACAATTTGTATTTTTCTCCTTGCCACTTAAACTTTATAAAGTGTTCTTGGTGGTTTGCTGAGTAGGTACCTAGTGTTTGTAGCCAGTGAATTCATAATACTACATCAACTCCTCCTAAAGGTACTGCGTAAAATTCTGACTCAAGGTTATAGTCTTGTATTTGTAGCTTAACTTTGTGGCATTTTCCCACTTTTTCGATCTTCGTTCCATATGCAACCATTACCTTCATGTTCGGTACTGGATATATGAAAAGGTTAAGCCTCTTTGCAACACTTACGTCGATGAAATTATGGGTACTTCCTGTGTCGAATAGGACGACAACATTGTTGTTTTTTTATATGCCCTTTAAGTTTTAATGTCTGTGGTTGGTGTATTCTTGTTATGGATGCAATTGATATCTTGGGCGTTTCTTCATCTTATGAATCCGACAGAGGATTTTGGACATGTTTATTCTATGTCAGATTCCTCGCTACCTGACTTGTCTTCCTCTTCTGCTTCACATTGATATAAGTTCTTGGTGGTCTCTTTTTTCAAACATCTGTGTCTTAGGTCCCACTTCTCTTCGCAATATTCACACTTTCCTTCTTTCATTCCTTGGACTTCTAAAGTGGGTTTGTTGTCACTTCTTAGATGTGGTGGATGGTATTTGGTGTCGGTTTTGGTATTTTGGATGGACCTTCAATCTTTATCATGGTTCCTGTTCCACGTCTTTTTCATTTTTTCCTTGCGTCTCGCTTTGTCCAAGGTTGATACATTTAGTAGCTCTAGTTCATCTATGATATATGGTTTTAGTCCGTACACATAAGTTTGTAGACATTGATTGTCAGTGAGTTCTGGCACATGTGTCACCAGGGATTCCCATTCATTGGTGTATTCATCGACGTCACCTTTCTGCTGCAGTCTGGTGAGTTTTGTGAAGAAGTATTTTTCTTTTAAATCTTCAAACCTCTTAAAGAAATCAGTTTTGAACGTGTTCCAATTGCACTTAGTTGTCCCTGTTGTAACCTTCCACCACATGTAGCAGTTGTATGCCCGATATTCTAATTGCATCGAGGCATATTTTATCATTTCTTCGTCGGATGTGACATTGTGTATGGAGAAAAATTCTTTTGCCTTGTTGATCCACACCACGCTCCATTTTGTGTCGCCATTGAATTTTGACAATTCTAACTTGGGTTTAATTTGATATCTACTTATTTTTGGAGGAGAGAGTGATTGTTCATGATTTGGAGAGTGATCGTGATCGATCTCTTCTTGTGGAATTTCCCTTCTAGGAGGAATTGTCTTATGATGGATTGAACTTGAGGATGGTTGGTATTCCTTTGACACCTTTCCCACTAATGTGGTAATTGTTTCTTCAAAATGTTGCTCGAGTTTGCTTAATCCATATTCAAGCAAACTGATATTTCCCTTTTTACTCCTTCCATCTCCCAAGATACTGCTTCATTGACTTCTTTTTTGACAGTCCTGATAATTCATTTTTTCCTTTGTGTACTTCTGCTTCGATTTGGTTGCATCTTGAGTGTAAACCCTCAATATTTTTAGAACCTTGGACTTGGTTAAGCTCTATTTTCGCCATTCTTTCTTTAATTTCATTCATCTCTGACATTTTTCTTGTGTAGGGAGGATTTTTTTTGTTTACTAAGACTGGTGAGATTTTTAAAGATAATAATTAATTATTATATAATAAAATCTTTTATTTTATTATTTTGTTTTAATATAATAAAACAATTTGAAAATATTATAATATATTTGAAATAAATATTATATTATAATATCTATTGTTTGTTTTTTTTTGCAAGTCGTGGAGGTAGGATGACAGTGCGGTGAGGCAAGTGGGATGACGATGCGGTGAGGAGGACACAGTGAAGAGGACACACAGATGAGTAGGGAGAGGATGGATGCACAAAGGATGAGTGATGGGAAGGTGTCAAGGATGTGCAGGTGGGTGGGAGGGAAATGCGTAGAGCCATGGAGCAGATAGGGGGGAGGGTGGTGTGGTGGGGAAAGTGGTGGTGGTGGTGGAATGCAGATGGGGGAGTGCGGCGGTGGAGGGCAAGTGCAGAGGGATGGAGCAACATGTGGAGCAGGTGAGAGGTGGAGAAGAAACAACTTGAGGAAGGTGCCGAGGAGACGAACGTGGATCTGATACCACTTGGAGCAGAAAATACTAATCCCACATATTTCGAATTTATCCACAATGAAAATAATTATTGAATGATGATTTTTACAATAAGTGAGAAGACCTTTTATAGGTCAAAACACACCGTTTCGATGAAATGGTGTGACCCTACGTTCAACTTTAACTAATGTTACATTTAATATTAAAAAGTAATTGCTCATAAAATTAGATACATAACATTTGGATTCTTTTCTTTGTCATATCCTAATCCAGATTTATCTCTTGATTGTCTTTGGCTACTTAAGATGTCATCTAGAGTATTTGAACTGTTTTCAAAATTTGACTCAATAGATTCTTTATCAAGCTTCTTTCTAAGGTGCATAATCTCTTCTTCAATCTTCTCAGATTCTTGTATTCTCTTTTTGACTTGCAAATCTAGGTCTTCTTCAATCTTCTTGGCCTCTTGAAGCTGGGTCGTCAAGTCACTAAAGATTTGGTTTGATTGTTTGTTTTATTTACTGCATTTTTCAAGTTCTTCAAGAGCACTAATGAGTTCAGATTTTAGGTCTACATATCCTTTCTCATCTGATTCACCATCTTGAGCTTGAGTTTCTATTCACATGAATAGAATTTCTGTTTCCTCATCTCCACTTGTGTCTTCATCTTCACTATCTTCCATGGTGTAAATGATCTTCTTCTTCTTATTAAACTTCTTCTTGTTTTTGATCTTTCCCTTTTTGAACTTATTTGAGGCTTCTCTCTCATCACTATCATCTTGTTTAGGATAGGGACATTTTGAAGCAAGGAGTCCGATTCTTCCACAATTAAAAGACTTTAGAGGTATCTTTCTTTTGTACTTTCCAGTACCTCTTTCAAGTTTCTTAATGAACATAGCTTCTTCATTATTTGAATTCTCTGAGTGATTCTTAGATGGGGTTTCAGACTTCTTTGGTTCTTTTGAGACCTTAAATGTTGCTTCTTTTCTTGAAGGTTCATTTTGTCCTATTCTCATCTCATATTCAGTGAAGATCCCATGTAGTTCATCTATTGTCATGAGGTCAAGACCATCTCGTTATTCTAGAGTAGATACTTTTGAGTCATACTTCATGGGAAGGGTTCTTAGTACTTTTTCAATGACTTCTCTCTCATTTATTTTCCCTCCAAGGCCTCTAATAGCATTGACAATTTCATATACTCTTAAAAGATATTCTGCAATATTTTCTTCCTCTTTAATTTTTAGACTTTCAAACTGTCTATTGTATGTCTGAAGTTTGGATTGTTTGACTTTGGATACTCCTTTATAGACAATTTTTAATTTTTCCTAGGCATGTTTGGTTGTATTGCATTACATGACTTTCACAGACACTGAATTTGCTAACCCACTCAAGATTGCATTCAGGGATTTTGCATTGGCCTCGTATTGGTCTAGTTAATATCTGTCTATAGGTAGGTCGTCTGGTATTTTGTACTCTTTTTCAACATACCTCCAGACTTTGTATACAAGAGCGATTAGATGGCACTTTATTCTTACACTCTAGTATGCATAATTATATCCGGTAAATAATGAAGGCCTGTTGGTGGCTAACCCTTATTGTTGATACATAAGGGTTTTAATAGGATCTTCCTTACAATGATTAAGCTGTAGTGAAGGATCCTGCTCTGATAATGATTGTTAGAATATTGGACAATACTGAGAGGGGGGTTGAATCGGTATTGTTACCTTTTAAACAATTTTAACCACTTTTAAAATAATAAATAACAAACATAATCAACAAGATATAGTGAACACAAATTTATCATGGAATCCCAATTGGGAAAACCAAAAATACTTCCTATTACTACAAAATTATATTTACAAATAGTTTCTTCCTACTACCACATACAAGGATGCTACAACACCCTAGTTTCTGTGTGCTACAACAGACAAGGATGCTACAACACCCTATTTACCAGCTACTATTGGAAATAGGCTATGACCCCCTGTTTTGTCATCTACAACTGAAAGGATGCTACAACACTCTTATTTACCAGCTTCTACTGGAAGGAGGCTACAACCCCCTTGCAGGCATGTATCCTGCCCTAGCACCACCCTGCCACCACCTTGCCACCCTTATATGTTTTTATCAAACTTTCAGATCTTCTTATGTATTCAATACTGTCACGTGTTTCTCATCACTTCCTTGGTATCTGTCTACATGGATCTGGACTTCAGAGACACTTTCTTCCTCTCAAACCTCTATATATATAAATATATTTAACACACATCTCACCACATCTCTTCAATCTTCGAAAATCATGTCTTTTCATTTGAACCATCACACGAATTCATCGTGACCTTTCACAACATATGATGTATTTTCAAACATGTCCCTTAACTAACACTCACTTCTCTGTTTATATTGTCCCACCCCTTTTTATCCATCATAACTCTGTTTAACAGAATTAATTAATTTGTTATTTTCTAATGCTATCGTGTATATTCTTCTTAGATATGCAATCTAGAGGAATAATAGACTATCCTTTCATTTTGTACACATGCCTATTCATCTATCGTGATTCTTTAGAAATTTCTCTTGTGATTTGGGAGCGTCGAACATAAATCCTTCCATAATTTCCTTTCCGCAATTATCTTTCCGCAACCTGTCTTTCTAATTTCACAATGACCTTTCCACAATGACCTTTCCTCATTTATCTTTCTGCAAACTATCTTTCCACAATTAACCTTCCGCAATCTCCCTTTACACAATCTGCGAGAACTCCTTGCTTTAGCAATTGTGGGTTGCAGGAATGCCTTTCAACTTTTTTGAAACAAGCTTTCACATTTACCCTTTCTGCAACAATCTTTCCGCAATCGTCCTTTCCACAATCTGTAGGAACTCATTCCTTCTGCAATTGCGGGTTGCGGACCTGCCTTTCAACTTTTTTGAAACAGGCTTCCGCATTTACCCTCTTACAAATCTCTTCCCACAACTCCTGTGAATCGTCGATTTCTTGTGGAATCCTCCTTGTTCGTTGATAACCTATTAAACACAAAACTTCATCTTGGCACTCCATAATGTTATCTTTTGCGCATATTTACTTTGCAGATCCTTTCCCCAGCTGTTGATGATCACTCTTGGATCGTGATCCTTCGATTTATCTGATCGAACTTTCATTGTTCTAATTCCTTCGAAATTTTAACAAGCTCGTATCTTCTTGTGTCAGATTCAATCCCGACCATCGATCTCTACCTTGCTTTGTCCTCAATTTTTCATCCCTGTAAGACTTAAAGCACTATTTAGTGTTTGGATCTCCATCGATCCTTGCAGTGATCGATGGTTGATCAATGACCCTATACCACATAACTCAATTAATTCATCAGAGAATCGATCAATCCTCCTCATTGATTTGCATCTGAAAATGTCCTCGTGAACTTCTGTGTTGACCCTTAGACAAAGTTTCATAACCTTAGGTCACATAGGGTGGATTTCATCAAACTTGGAAGGTGAAGTATCCAGAGAATGCTGATTTTATCTATACTACTTCATCCTACATTCCATGTCATTAATGTCCTAAGTTATTCCTTTGTCATTACTGAACTTCTTTGAGATCAATGACAACCATACTCAACAAAAAATCCACTAGTGATGAAGGGTTTGTTCTAACCCTCAACCCCACCAACTGAATAGAAAGAGCCATATCCTCCCTACTATAAGCGACTCTCGATAAAAACTAGGTCTGCCAGAGTCAGGTGATGACGGGACATGCGACCTCTAAAAACCTTGTCCCTTTAGCCACCTGTATGCCCCTAAATTCATCTTGTTGGCCATGACCAACTACTGAAAAATTTGATAAAAAACTATAGGAAAAAATAAAAAACATTTGTGTATTCGCATCAAGAAAAAATTCCCACTTTTTTGAATTGGTTGGTACTAGGCCCACCAAAAGGAAAGCTTGACTCCAATGAGTCCGCAGAATGTCAAAAAGAATAACCCTAGGGTTTTCAGAAAACTCCATATCTCCTCAGTGGAATATATTATCCATGTAGCAGAAAGTATTGTTGCTTTTTCATTGTAACTTGACCATAGGAAGAGCTAAAATACATTGATCAAGGCACTATACCACAAACCAGCAACAATCAAGTTATGGGAAATACTTATCTTTTTCAAGGCTTACAACCACTGCATCAACATTTGACTGAAGTACATACACAAACTTATCATCATATGCGTTCATTTGAAGCCATTATAAACATTGGACCATGACCATCTTCTTATCCATTATCGAATCGCCATTATCAAGGAGGATCATCAAACTTCATAAGGATTTCATTTTCACTTTAGTTACTTTTGCATCTCGATCATTGAACAAGGTATTATTTTTCACTATTTATTATTACCTTGCTTGTTGCCTCATTCCTCTTTCTTTTTGTTGCTTCAAACTTTCTTCCTTGTCCTCTTTCTTTGGTCTTCAATATTGCCTTGCCTCTTGCTTCTTTGATCATTCCCAAGAGTACACCTTCTTCATTATTTGTCATCTTAACTATCCTCTTTTGTCTTTTATCATATTCTCTCATGTTCTTCTTTTACCTTGCTTGTGCTTTCCTCTATCATTTTCTTCTCTCTACAAAATTCTTCATTTGATTATAAAAATAGCTCAATGTTGGAGGGACGTCTCTAGACATATGACCTACATTGTTGTCATGATTTCCAGACATATGACCTACATTGTTGTCATGATTTGCATAACCTATCTTGACTTGACCTTTCTTTCGCATTTTCAATGAGTTCTACTTCAACCTTTACTCTTAGCTTGACTTCAACTTGGACTTTGGCTCCAACAAACTTTTCTTTATTCCAAACTCTACTAACCATGAATATTAAAGCTTCAGCCATCTCTTTGTATTTTTATTGTATTAATTCATCAGTTTGCAATAATACAGTATATAAACATTCATCAACCTATAAAACCCTAATTACCAAAATTCCCAAAATCAATGAGCCAAAAACCATTAACTAAAAAAACAAACAACCCACAAACCTAACAAATCAAATACTTTCACTTGCATTCTTTAATTTAAAAGCTTACCACTCACATTTTCATTTAAAAACTATGAACCAAGCACCCATATTTCCTAATTTTCCAACTCTTCACTTTCAGACTGTAACGGCGACACTCGTCCCTTTGTCATTTTTTAACAATGCAACCATCACTTTGATGACCATAAAAAAAAAATATTGTTTGATTTATCTTTTGACTTCAATGACCATTAACAAAACCATATGTAATGTGAATTTGATAACTACAAACTGCTTGCCAATTGCTTTAACTTTACTTCTTGTTTTTATTATATATATGTTTATATATATATCCCTGTCTTTTTCTAACGCTGTGCTCCAACTGATCATGCCTTCCTCTGCATTATTTGATATATATATCTATATCCCCGTCATTTTCTATTTCTGTGCTCTAACTGATAAGATGCCTTTCTCTGCATGGATGTGCTCTAGCTGATATGATGCCTGTTGCCTTTCTCTGCATGGATGTGCTCTAGCTGATATGATGCCTGTTGCCTTTCTCTGCAGGATATATAAAAGTAAGTTAATTGTTCCTTTATTTTTATTTTTAATATTTTTGGAATTTAGTTATATATATATATTCTTAATTTTCATTTTTCAAAGCGTGATTAATAGGATGACTTTTTTTTTTGCATGATATAAAAGTAAGTTAATTGTTCTATCATTTTGATTTTGATTTTTTTATATTTTTGATTTTTAATAATAATTTTTTTTAGCTAAATTTTTAATTTTCATTAGCTATTTCGATTTCATCATACTTAAATATCCTGGACATACCTATTATACATTTCCAATCACCTATAACTGCACTTCTAACAATTTAAAAATTCTGGACATACTTATTCTACAATTCCAATCACCTATAACTGCAATTCCAACCATTTAAATGGAAAAATGGCTTTAAAAAAATCAAAATGGTAAAACGATGAGCTTATTTCCATGATATATATCCATCACTGTCCTTTTATAATGTTGTGCTCCCAGTGCTGCCTTTCTCTGCATGATATATATCCATCCCTGCCCTTTTTGTAATGCCGTGCTCCAGCTGATGCCTTTCTCTGCATGATATGTATCCATCCCTGTCCTCTTCTAATAATGTGCTCCAGCTGCTGCCTTTCTCTGCATGATATATATCCATCCCTGTCCTTTCCTAATGCTGTCCATGAGGCCTTTTTCTGAATGATTTGATATAGTGTCGGTAGATTCCACTGAGAGAAACTGTGAATTGATTAACAAACCTTCTAATCCTGTGCTCCAGCTGATAGGATGCCTTTCTCTGCATGATTTGATATTGTGTCGTTAGATGCCCTTTCTCTGCATGATTTGATATATTGTGTCGTTAGATGCCCTTTCTCTGCATGATTTGATTTTATTTGATATTGTGTAGGTATATTCAACTAATAGATGCCTTTCTCCATGATTTGATATTCAACTAATAGAACTGCGAATGACCAAACAAACGTGTTTTGAAGTTTGAACATGTGACTTGACCATAGTAAGAGCCAAAATGCCTTCCACGATCTCCAGGCCCGCGACAATCTTCTCTAAAATGCTTCATAAGAGCAGATATGCTTATCTTCAGCCACATTGGCGACTGTCTGCCCCAGACTAGCAGATCTCTCTTTGACAAAGTGTCTTCGATTTGCCACAATTCAATTCAATTTGTTAATTGTAAATGTTTTTAAGGATTATGTAGATAGACTTTTTTATTTGAGATTTGGAGTGGATTATAGCCTATTTTTTTGTATCTATGGACAATGATTAGTATTGTCCAGATTGATTTTATGGTAGTCTTTCAAAATTCCAAATAAACAATTATAATTTTTTTTTAGCTAGTGGATAAATGGATAACTACTAACAATGCATGGATAACTAATAGCTGATCAATGGATAACCAACAGTTTCATGGTAGATAACTAAAAGAATGTGAGATAAAAAGAAAAAGAATATAAAAAATAACTAATAGTTGATAAATGACTAATAATTAACAAATTAATAATAAGAAGAATGTCCTTGATAACATGTAGTTAGCCATTTCCAAACTATCTTCCATCCCTTAACTATCTGCCAACCATTTGATCCCTATCCACAACCATTTGATCTCTATCCACGTTATGCAACCACAAACTATGTGAATGTGCTAACTTATGAAGCTGAAAAAATTTGTTGGTAAAGAGAATTTCTCTTCCCATATTTTACAAAGATTACTAAAAAAAATTGAAGAAAAAACACAATTATAAATTCCACACATAAGATAAGATCTTAAATATATGAGAGATAATATTATATTAAAGTTCACTTTGTTATTATCGAATCTAATTTATATTCTTATTTCAGAAAGATATAGTTGAAAGAATATCGCAACTATCCATAACAGCTTTTTAAAATAATTAATAATGACAACATGAATAAATTTATTACAAAAGTAAACCTTACAATTCAACAATATCTACACATCTATCTCACATATTGCTTCATAACAGCTTCTTTCACTAATTAATAATGACAGCATGAATGAATTTATTACAAATGTAAACCTTACAATTAAACAATATCTACACATCTATCTCACAGATTGCTTCAGACAATTAAAGAAGACCGATCAGAATATGTGAGAAATTTGATTTTTGTTTAGGTAGTTGTTGAAGTTACAGATTTGAGATAGAGATTTAATTAAAGAAGACCGATCAGAATATGTGGGAAATTGGATTTTTTTTTGGTAGTGGTTGAAGTTACAGATTTGAGATATTAAGTTTTTTTTTTAATTACATTGATAAGCTTTATGAATCAGGATGAAGATAGATTTTATGACAGTTGTTTAAAATTTGAAATAAATAATTATTAAAAAAAATAAAAAATAACTAGCCGATAAATGGATAACTAGTAAGAATGCATGGATAACTCATGACGTATAACTAGAAGAATGTGAGATTAAAAAAAAGAATATAAAAAATAAGTCTATTAATGGATAATAGGAAGAATGCTAGTGATAATATATAGCTAGACATGGATAACTCAGAATTGAACCTATTTAACTAAAATATGAGAAATAAAAAAAAATTCTATCCAAATTGTCTTCTATTCCATGGCTATATGTCAACCATTTGGTCCTTATAGACGTGATCCAACCACAAACTATGTAATGTGGATATACTAGTTACTCCTATAGGTGTATATATGTTAGAATTTTGGGGTGGACAACCATCTATGCTTTTTCATCTACCAACGAGAATGAGACAAGTGTACTGTCCACATTGATTCTATGGTAGTTGTTGAAGATTAAACGAGAATGAGACAAGTGTCGTCCAAAATTAATAATTAATAATTTCAAAAAAATAAAAAATAATTTAATTAACATGTGATAACTAGAGTTAGTGATAGTTGTAAAAATTAAAATTAATCTTCAACTATTCAATTATTAGATACAACTACTAGCTTAACTTCATCGATTATTAGATACAACTATTAGCTTAACACAAATGTGTCTAGAACTATTAGCTTAACTTCAACTCTAATCAAAGTTATATTGGATAACTATTAGCTTAACTATTATATGCAACTATTATGTTAACTCCAATGATTCTACAACTATTAGCTTAACTACAACTCTAATTACTTACGGCTTAGTCCAAGTGCATTTGGCATCTAGGAGTCTAGCTAATGTGCAGTCATGTAAGAGTCAAACTCCAAATAAAATAGTTCAAACTCTTAATAAATTCCTCTGAACTCTTGTGATAACTGCACTTAGTGGCATGATATTGTGCAACTCATGTGACACTCGAACTCCACCTACCAATTGGGATTCCACTTAATGTGCATAAGGCTTAATCATGTAAGAGTCGAACTCCAAATAAAACTATTCGAACTCCTAATAAATTCCTCTGAACTCATGTGATAACTACACTTAGTAGCATGGTATTGTGCAACTCATGTGAGACTCGAACTCCACCTAACAACTGGGATTTTAGTTAATGTGCATAAGGCTTAGTCAGGATAACTCAGAGCTCTTTTATTAACCACAATAGATTTATATTAACTATTAATCGTTCGAACTCCTTATAAACAATTATAAAAAATAAAAAATAGCTCATGTGATGACTGAACTTAATGTCATGGTAATTTGTAGTCCATGTGACAATTGAACTCCATCTAGCAACTCGAAGTCGAGTTAATTAGTCAAACTGCATTTTACAGTTGGGAGTTGAAGTAAAGTGCAGTTCGTGTGATAGTATAATTCCTAATAAAATCCTCTCAACTCCTAATAAATTCCTCTTAACTCATGTGATAATTGCACTTAGTGGCATGGTAATGTGCAACTGATGTGACACTTGAACTCCACCTACCAATTGGGAGTCCACTTAATGTGCATAAGGCTTAGTCCAACTCCATTTGGAAGCTAGAAGTCAGGATAACTCGAAGCTCTTTTATTAACTACAATAGATTTATATTAACTTTTAAATTAACTATTAAATACAACTATTAGCTTAACTCCAACATGATGATACAACTATGAGCTTAACAACCACAACTTAAGTGGTTTTTATGTTAGATTAACTATTAGATACAAGTAATTGACACATTCTTTAGGAATTTTTTTTATAACCATTAGGTTAAGTCCAATGATGATACGACTTTAACTTAACTTCAAGTCCAATCACAAATTTTAATTGAAATGCAATGGTTGATAAATTAACTATTAAATACAACTATTAGCTTAACTCCAACATGATGATACAACTATGAGCTTAACAACCACAACTTAAGTGGTTTTTATGTTAGATTAACTATTGGATACAAGTAATTGACACATTTTTTAGGGAAAAAAATTATAACTATTAGGTTAAGTCCAATGATGATACAACTTTAACTTAACTTTAAGTCCAATCACAAATTTTAATTGAACTGCAATGGTTGATATATTAACTTTTAAATTAACTATTAAATACAATTATTAGTTTAAATCCAATGATTCTACAACTATTAGCTTAACTTTAACTCTAATGGCAATTATATTGGATAACTATTAGATTAACTATTAGGTTAATTTCAATCATGATACAACTATTAAATTAACTTCACTGTGATATATTTCTCTCTGGCGTATTCCAAACATATTAATAAGGTTGTTGCTAGTTGTAAAAATGGATCAAAATGTTTATATCCAAAATTTGATTAGCTAATTAGTCACTTCCTTTCATCAAATTTGAGGGCAAGAGATCTTTGAAGTCCGAAAGATGGTTCCTGAGAAATTCTGATGCGAATAAAATAATTTGAGCTCACAGGGCTAAATTGCGACTGGGTCTCCGCTAGCTCTCTTTCCCTGGTGCGTCCTCTCTCTCCTAGGTTTGGAGCTTCCGGGACAATTCTTGTTCCTTTGCAAGTTTGAATCACACACTCATAATCTCTTACGCAAATTTATTTTCACTAAACGTCTCTCGGCATACCTCGACCCGATATTTTTTAATGGTAGATCTGCATATTCAATGGAATGGTCATGCTACTGAGAAAATCCAAGGGGTGATCTCTATGCATCAATCGATCATATTGCACCACCATCTTCTACTCTCACTACTATGTGGTTTAAGAGCTTCATATAGACATCAATGGAAGGCGATCCTCTCACACTATTTAGTTGAGCCTCTTTTAACATATCCCGTGGATTACACCATCATTAAGCTCTTATACCAAATCCAATTCATTTGATAACTTCCATTTATTTAATTTCTTCTTCTCCTTTATTATTTTCTTGCTTTTATATATGCTACGAATTCCAATAACACTTTTTTGTTTAAGTAATTTAGCACAAGGTCTGAGTCATTTTAGAAGCCTTCGTAAGCGTGGGAGCACCTCCTCAAAAAATGTTGAGAACACTTCCCCTACCTTCAAATCCACTTCATGGACCTCCACTTTGTGCATTTTGGCATCGACAACTTGTTTCTTTAATCTTTCTAATGTGGCAAGTGTTCTCCTTTGCTGACTTAGTCAATGTTGCACCGACTTCCTCTGCTTGCTTCCTCAAATGGTTCTCATTTTCCCCCTCCTATTCTACTTTCATTCACGACCCAACCCTTTTATTTTCCCATTTTCTTGTTTGTTCTTTAAGCTACAAGTTATGAATCTATAACTTTGTCATGTAACCATCTTTCCCATAGTCTTACTTTTGATCTCAGTCATGGATTTTGTAATGAACTTAGTGGGTGAGGGTAGGTCTTTATTTAATAAATCATTGACACGCCACATTTGAACTTAATCTCCTTTTCCTTCTCATACTTCTTTTATCATGAGGGATACCTAGGGTATACTAAACGGGTTAGCTCTACTACCTCCTTGATTTAAAGACTCACTATGGAACACTAATGTCTAGCACAAAACTTGAATTCAAACCTTGAATTGATGGAACACTAATTGTTTGAAGTTGTAACAATTGGTCGAGCCACAACATTAAAGGTTTTAGATTTATGTTGTGTTGTAAGAGTATCACATGCTCTTGGGTGACAGTGAAAATACTCTTAGCCTAGATGGAGGTGGAAATGTTGCACATCTATGATTGCTCAATACACCTATAGTGGGAGGAGGGGGTTGCAGAGTTAGTCCCATCATCACATGTCATAAGCCCTAACATAGACAATTAGCAAACCCCTCTTCCTCCACATTTCCTATATATCCAAGTTAGTCAACTCTAATGTTTCTCCTTCCTCCACATCAAGTCGGGGCTTCTTTGCAATGCCATCTTTCTTCTCTGTGCCTATTTCCGACTGTGTTTGCTTCCCTTGCTTTCTTTGTTTCTCTTTAGTCACATGGGGCCATCTTTTTATGGGCCACTAGACAATCTTAAGCATCGACATGAACTCTAAGGTCTCAACCTCCACCTAAAATTTGATGCCAACATCCAATAGTTGCGTTCTCATTCCATAATAGTCTCTGGCCACCTCAAATTGATACTATTAACCATGGTGTCAATAATCCCATAGGTGTCCTAGGGGTATGCATAATGATATTGTAAAGGACTTGGTAGTATATTTCAAACACAATATCAATACTGACATGCATCGTTATTCGCTAGAAATGAAAGAGATTCGTACTTAGATGCAATTTTTTTCTTCTTGAAAATACTAGCTTGATAATTAAACACTTATTGGCTTCAACTATTAAGAGAATGGAATTAGTAGCAAGAACATCCTTTAACAAAAATCCTACTTTCATTCCTATGTGTCCACTACATTATGTAGGATATTAATGGTGAGATAACTTACCCAATTCAAATTGACTCCATCTATGTAGACATTAGCCACATGGACTGCATGTTTCAAACAAGTCCATAATACCCTCCTAGATAGCAATTTCGCTACCATGCTAACCAACAAATGGTTAATGAAGTGATACCATAGACCCAGTTTTTAACTTTGGCATCATATTTCAAGCACGTGTCTACTTGTTTTTCTATGACAACTCCTTCTTTTGAGACTAGAGCATGAACATAGAATGCGTCAGTGGCATCCAACCCATCCTATGGAAACCATGTAATAACTTGGATAACCTCTACATTGATGGGGATTTTCCTGTCTAGGAAAATTCCTCCAAAATATGTATACGACATTAGTAACCTTACACACTTTCTCATTTCCAAAGAGTTGCCAAAAAATGGGAGATGTAATAGACTAGTAATATTGGATTTTAGTAGGGGCTTGAACAACGCCAAATCTTGATCTTGTCCTCCTTAATTTCTAGTATTATTTTGGTGAAAACTCGGAGGATATAATATAGTTATGGATTACATAATCCACTAATTGTGCTTTCTGAACATAGACTTTCATTTGTTCATCCTTTTGGCACATGCACCTATGCTTCAGGTCTCTCATCCGAGTAAACTAGGTTATGCACCTCCATGATGGGAACCTTATCCCTTCTAGGATTTTTCTTCCATGTCTTGCTTCCCATTGTGCCCTTGGTTGTTTTTGGTAATGCTCATAGTGATATTCTCTTTATTCTCTAGTACTACTTGATCCCATAAGCTACATTTCCACAACTTTAACTTCTTGCAAAGAAAACCTCACTCCAATATCATATACTGGTTACCCTCTCTCTATAGCGTTGGGAGACTCCAACCCTTAAATCCATTTTTTTCTAATAGTAATCCTTCACTAACTTTGGAACTCTTACTAATAAAAATATCATCTATGAATGGTGCACCAATATTTTCCATTCCAATGATATAATCGCCCCCTTTACAACCGATAAAGCCCTACTTCATATGATTTTATCAAGAAAGACATCATTTGAAGCATGCACCATCTCAATTGCTAGTATTTTACTTAATTAATCCTATCCAACCTAAATCCTTGACAAACCATATCTATATCTGGTCATTCATGTGGGTCAAGAAATTCTGTTTGCAACAATTTTCTAAATGATAAGTCTGATGTGGCTAGATGTGGCATGGCTTATCTGAGAAAAAAAATCTGTTTTGGCACTAGTACCTACAACCACATTTAATGGCGACAAGAATAAACTCTTATATCAACCAAAATCCCCCAAGTATATCTTTTCGATGCAAATCCTTCCCTCTATGGGAACTTTACCCTACACATACACATCCCCTTCTCTATAGTCTATTATCTCTGTAGTTCCTTGGGTTCCCACAACACCCATCCCATCCCATCCGTAAATCCAAAGTTCCTTTCGACACCCCAACCATAGATATTTTTTTTATAGAGTACTTTGAAATATGCCTAAATATCTATTTGTTTTGTTGCTTTATTTCTAGACCTACAAAGTGAAAACCAATTCAAAATTAAAAGTGAAGGGAAATGGTTGAAATTAAATTTTGCGAAACTAGCAAAAATGGAATTGTTGGAAATCAATGTTGAAATCAAGTTCTACTATGGTACAATAACTCCTGTACCCCCCTCAAGTGCTTTGGGTGGTACCACAAGTGTTGGATCCACATAGGGATTCATGCATGCATCGTCCACCCATTATTTTTTCAGTTATCCATATAACTATACAAGTTGCACTATATCCTCACTAGTTATTTGCACAGTTGTGTAGGGTCTCTTCCAATGTATTCTCATATTTCATAGGTGTTTCTAAAATTTACCATCATACATTAACACTAGGTCCCCATGTTCAAACTATGTGTTCCTCATATCCCTATCATGTCTTTCCATTTTATGCCATTTATGTACCATTTGATGGTATCCCAATATGAACTGATGTTCTTATAATTCCACTAGCATATCCACCCTATCATGTAACTATGGTGTCTAGGACATTTGTGTAGCTATGTCTATGCATAGGTTTAGTATCAAAAATTCCATTGGCATCATTGTCTCCATGCGATACACCAAATTAAATGTTGCATGCTTCATCAGGGTCTTGCAAGTAGTCCTATAAGCCCATAAAATGTCAATAATCTTTCATCTCAATCATCCCTACCGAGCACACCTTGGTCAATAATATGTTCCAAGATCTTATTGAAGGCCTTTGTTGTCATTTTACCCTGCGGATAATACATCAATATCATCTCGTGGTTATGGATGATGAACTCCTTCACTAACACAAGTACCATTCCACCAATACAATGTTGACCTTGGTCACTAATGAGGCTACACATACATCAAAATCTCATGATAATTCTCTTAAAGATGAACTTGGTAGTAGTCTCCCCTGCACAATCTCGATTTGATGCACTATTTTCCCAATGTCTCTAATAATTGATAGTCATGATTATATGCATATCCCCTAAATAATTTTCCTACATATTAATAGGTACAATAAAATCCATTTCCTAGTGTTGAAATAACTCCCTAACCATAATGGGTTGTAGCAACACTTCATCCCTCATAGAGCATCACCACATGCATTGGTAAACATCACAATACTTAGCATATTTTGTGGCATTTACAAATAAATTTAGTTGTTAAATCCCCACACAGTAGCCTTACTTCCATATCATCCTTCATCTTGACGATCACATAGTATTACCAGACACTCATGATCCAACACACATCTTTGTAGAATCCCATTAGTTGCTAACTTATACAAATTCTTGCCTATCAACTGGTAATTCATCATGCATAACACAAGCTACCTTTGTTTTTTCAATCATACTCTCTAGGCACTGATCTCAAATTGAGGAATTCAATAATATCTATAAAGAGTTTTTGAATGGACTCCACATGAAATAGATCAACATTGATCAATTCATCAATTGTACTCATGGTTTCCCCATTATGTATCCACAAGAGATGACTAAGGTCAACATTTTTCTTCCTTGGGCTTGTGATCACTTTGAAGTCAAACTCTTGAAACAACAACATGCAACAATATATTCCCCCCTATAGTAAAAACTTATTGACCAAATACTTCAACTTTGACTTATATGTAAAGAACTTAAATGGGTGACCTAATAGTTAATGTCTAAACTTTTGGAGCACATACACCGTGTCCAACCCTTCTCATTCTATGGTAATGTAGATATGCTTGTCCCATGGTAATTTCCAGTTTATGAAATAGACCAAATGATCAGATGCATCCTCTCTCAATCAAGCTAGAAGATTTTCTATTACAATACTAAAGGATTCCACATGTACATGAAATATTTTACTCATCTAGGGAAACTAGAATCTTTGTAGTTACAATTCGTTGCTTTAATTCTATAAACCTTGCCTCATAGGCTTATATTCATTGAAAAGACACTACTTTGTGTAACAATTCCTCCATGGGAATTGTTAACTCTATGCACCCCTTGATTATTCTATGGCAACACCCCATGTATCCTAAAGTAGGCCACAACATGGATATAGTCCTAGGCTTATGCTAGTTGAAAATTACTAAAGATTAAGCGAGATCAACCAACGATCCTTCTTTGCACACTATATGACTCTACATTGAACAAAAGATGCACTTTGTAATATTCAACGATGGTTGCCTTTGTCGAAACTTACCTATCATGGATTTAAGCTTTATTACATGATCGTTTAGCAATTGTGTATTTTCTAGTCATCTAGGTACACCTCAATAAATTTATGAATCTATTCCTTGAACGCAACAAATACAATCCTAGAAAACACAACAAGAACAATTTGAAGGTGGAATAGAATTCAACTATAAGTGTACAATGGCTACTCAATAGAAAATGTAGTTTGCTTCTTATCTTTCTCTATTATTCGAATCTTATGGTAACTGGAAAACTCACTTGTAAAAAAGTATGCTTCATTCCTGATGACCTTCTCCAAAATTTTATCACTAACTGGGGTCATAAAGGGGTCATGTACAAATGTCTCATTAAGTATGTGGAAATCAACGTATTTATAGATTCCATATATCTTTTTTTATCTTATGTCACAATTGAATTGATTACAAACAAACTTTTCCACTAGAAATATCAACCCTACATCCAAGATCTCATCTATTTCATGCTTCACTTGCTTATCGTAGTGTGGGTTCATCTTGTATAATCTCTTCTTAATCAACTGAGAATTAGGTTTTAATTTGATCATTATTTTACAAAGCTCCAACCATGCCTTTCACTTTGTTAAATCACCATGGAAATAGGTCAACATATTTGTGAAGTAGAGCTACACTATTTGAAACCATATTTTCATCCCAATACTCCTTGATCACCGCAAGCTTCCTTTCATCTTATGTCCCAATCTAAATCCACTTCATCTATAGTGGCTCATGGTAATACATTGGATTGTTTGTAACCCATGTATCCTATATTACGTCGTGACCTTCGATTTCCTTGAACCATATATGTTGAAGCTCCATGAGAGGCCAACCTCTATGGATTTTGCATCCACAAGATTCCCCTTGACGGGGCATGTTTTTTATTAGGTCCCTTTCTATGGAACCTATAATTAGACATTTTGGGTTCTCCATATGTTAGAAACACCGAATTCAATGAAGTACACTTACAAATAGTGTATTCGGGGTTGAAATATAACGTCTTACCTTGTACGTCAAGAAAATTTTATATGATGTTTTGATTTTAACAGTGCCTTTAATTTGAAGTTTAAATCTTAATTTTACCCGTCATAATAATGGTTTTCTTTTTTTGAAATAGCAATCATAATAATTCTATGAAACATTGAATTCTCATAACTACTGTAACTAAATATGGGCACCAAGTTACATGTAGAGGAACATTGAAGGTCGAATTGGGAAAAGAGGCTTGAATTTATGTTAAGAAAATCCATATCGCTAACAATGGGTATATATACATTGAGACAAGAAGAGTGCCCACAAAAATATCCAACTAAAATCCCCTTATTTTTGATATTTTGTGTATATTCATAAACAAAGAAAAAATATAGACGATGTGGAGCACAAAATTGCATTTCACTAATTTTGAATGACACATCCCTAATAACAATTGTTATGAACTATTGTACTTGTAGTTAATTAAGGTGGCAATAAATCCAAACATACCAAGGGCAGGGCTTGAATTCTTATGCAGATTTTCAGACCATTTGAGTAGACTACTTTGATACTTACATGAACATTCTCACTGCTCATGAAAAATACCATCATTATAATATGGAAATAAATATTAACTCTTGTTGTAACATGTAAGTTGATCTCAACCAAATATTATCATTTAATAAAACTATTATAAATTAAATATCCTAAATTTAGCAAAAATTCATCTCAGCTAAGGATCTATCATGAATCTAGTGAACGAGATCATACTTATTCAAATATACATATTTTTTAAAAATACAAAAAACATAAAATTGGGAATCTTGCATACTTTCTTCAAATTTCATTTTTATTATTGAAATAAATCCAATCTCAGAAATTTAGCAAACAATCCAATCATGAATCTACCAAAGGTATCAAACTTATCCATACATAAGCAATTTATAAAATACAAAAACATGAAATTTGCAATCTTGCATACTCTATTCAAACTTGAGATCAAACTCATCCATATATAAACAATTTATAAAATACATAAACATGAAATTTGCAATCTTGCATACTTTATTCAAACTTTATTTTTACTATTGAAACATAATATTATGTTGTAGGGAGCAAGATTCAAGGGCAATTATCATCCATCAAGATTTACCAAGTTCACAGTGTGTTATAATTAGGAGCACATAATAAACATAATGCTTAAACCAAGCACACACATGTAATGCCAACGAAGGTTTATAGTGAAATCCTTTAAATAGGCTTCTTCACAAGGAATACTATGGATCATTACCATGGGGCACCAAATACCATGGGCCCAAAAAACCATCAATTGTAGACATATTTGACTCTCTAACTGATTCAAGTTTATAATATAGAAATACAGTTTGAGAAAAAAGAAAAAAGAAAAAAGATTGTTAATTACTTTTACTTTTAATGCTTTTATTCTTTATATTAATTAAGGGAAGTTTACAAACAAAAATTAAAATTTTAATATTAAAAATAGAAATTTAAAGATAAAATATATAAATATACATATTTAATTACCAATAAGCAATTAGTAATAGTAATAAATAACACTATAATATATATATATATATATATATAATGAAGTGTGAATTCCAATTTTTCCTATGCATTTTTATTTTTATACGTCTTTAATATCTATATACCAAGCCCACACACACACACACACACACACACACACACACACACATATATATATATATATATATAAAGATAAAATATAGAAATATACATATTTAATTAGTAATAGTAATAAATAACACTATAATATATATAAAATGAAGTGTGAATTTCAATTTTTCCTCTGCATTTTTATTTTTACACGTCTTTAATATCTATATCCCAAGCTCGTAGACGTGTAAAAATAAAAATGGAGAGGAAAAATTGAAATTCACACTTCATTATTTTGATGTGTAAAATGGCAAATGACCACTATTTACCCGTCAAATTTCAAACATGGGTGTATCCTCCTCACATAGTTGGAAAGTAGTGCATAACCTTTCCCATATTTGGGCCAATGGCTTATTGTTTCTACAATTCTTCTTGTAGATATAGACTCTTTGGTAATGGCTCTAATGTGTGAATAAATTTATGCACCCTTTGCTAAATTGGAAAATCCCACATAGACCATTGCACTTCACATTTGTTCACATGTCTAAGTGGGAGGAATTTTTTGTAGAACCATAGAGCTAGGTCGGCATGGTTATAATTTCCGTGTAATGGTGGAGGCCCTAAGTATGGTAGGAAGTGAGTCTGGATCACTTCTACCATATTTTCTCAACATTATGTGTTACCCACCACCTCACAGGGGTCCGTATCAAAAATAAATCCAACTTTGCAATCCTACGCTCTAGAATAATCTATTCCTTTACCCACTCCACAAATTTAATTAATTAGTTGTACCATCAAATTGAATGAGTCTTGCAAGTTTGCACCAACCCACCAACATATCCACAACACCACACATTGTTGTGTAAATTACCCATTTCCACCATCCTACCATATATTAAAGGTTGTTTATGAATTTGTTGTGAATTACCATACACTGTGCCAACTTAACTCTCCATATACCATGGGATTCATGTAATCCTCCCTCTTCCCTATGGAAAGATTATACAATCATGATCTAGAGTACCCTCCTCCAACACTTTTTCCATGATTTCCATAGTGCACTCGCCTAGTTCTAGGTCTAAACATTGAACAATATTGTTGCCTTCTTTTTCAAATGACATCAGTTGTTGCTTTAAGTCAAGGATATCATCATTTCCAAAAGGCCAATTGACTCATAATAATGTAGGGTAGGGATACTTGTGATCCAATATCTCAATGAATTAAAAATTTACATAGGTCTTAACTCCATTGAGGCCAAACTCCATGTGTTCCAACCTACTTATTGGAAAGATGTATGACTTGTTATCCAAACACACTTGGACCGATGAGTAAACCAAGTCATGTTGTCCCATGAACATCGAGGATGTCTTGAGAAAGATATTCAGGGCTTATTTTGGATCAAGGATGACCTCTTGTACCTCATATCCACTAATTAATACATTTAGTATGAGAGTCTTTCCTTGATAGTCTTTGATGCACAAAGTTTAGGGGTTGGTCAACTACTTCAATATGGGATCCCAATAATCATGTAATTATTTCAAACTAGATGCAGCTTAATCATTCTCTAGAAATAATAAGAATGTTTTAATCCACCCCTAAAACTCATCTTACATCCATATGCTCTCGCATCTTATTGAAAACTAAATTATTGATTACAGTCTTTCCATGTTCGTAAACCTGATGTATTATGCATGAACACCTTCTTACATCATCTAAACTTCATTTCATAGAATAACTTTCTGCTAAGTTGGCTAAAAAGTGAGTGCTTTATTTGGATCTCTATGGATAGCATCATGATAGGTTGTTACCACATGTTCTCCTATCTTTGTTCTCCTCCCATTGGTATATGCTCAACTCACCATATTGTCAATGAGGATCTATAACTCTAATGAACGACAATCCTTTGTATGGTGAGTGTTTACCCTAAAAAAATTGCAATATACTATCATCATGGTGTTGTTGTAATTCTATAATAGCAACTAATGATGCATGCCAAATCTTGGATTTCTTTATATTTCATCGATTACAACATCTACTTTCCTCAATATTTTACTTACAAATGGATTAACCATTTATAAGACATCTCTCTTAGTCATGGGGTGTTGTGAAAAAGATTGCATAAGGGTGAATCCTTCCCCCTTTGTGAGGGGAAAAGCCTTGTAAGCTGCAACAAGGTTTCAATATTAGGTGCCCTTGTGGGTAGGGGGAGTTATCTAAGTGATCCTGCAATTGGTTGTTAGTGTAATAAAATAAAAACGGAGAAAATGAACAAAATAAAAGAAAGAGAAAGCGATCACCTTTCAAAACCCTTTTGAACTTGTTTCAAAATAGGGGGCCTCAGTCTCATAGTATAATAAGTTAAAAATGGGTCAATTTTATTACTTTATTTGGTGCTTTTAGCAGTCTTGAACAACACTATAAGTAACCACTGCTGTTACGGAGAGAAATTCCTATGGCTTGGGGTACCACAATAGACAGCTTGACTCCAGAAATCAATCCTTTCCAATATGCAATAGAAATTAAATATCTAACACTAAAGGATTAGACCTCGTACCTTATTCCGGACGGTTGAAGTAGATCCCCGTTGAGATTTCCAACTTTAGCTTGAATTGATAGATTACTTCCTCAACAACAAGTAAACAATACAAGCATACTATATATATTGGTGTTAGATCTATTCTAGCATATATAATCAACAATGTATAAACATTTGAAAACATCCATGGGTAAAATACTCATTGAAACATACATGATTGGACAGGAAAAGATATTTCTATTAATATAAAATCAGAGATTACAATGGATACAACCTTTATCGGCATGTCTGCGAATCAGAGAAACTGAATCCCCCACTTGGGCCTCCACCACCTCAATCCTCCATCTCTCGATAACAAGCTCACAAGCAAAAGGCAAGCTTGGGAAAAACACCAAAGTGCTCCAAGGGACAAAGGGATGCAGACTCAAGCACAAGTTCCGGCAACAATGGACTATAGTTTCTTTGCTCTCAGTTCTCTCATATGCCTTCAATGTACCATAGAGTTCCTTATATAGCTTTTCAAAGGGGTAATGAAAGGTCAAATCCGAGCGATCTCAAGGCATAGGGAAGGCCAGGAGTCAAGTGAGTCGGATCCATGTCAAGGAAAACTCCAAAAGGATTTGGATTTTGTACACATCCCGATGTACGCGGTTTTAGGGTCAAACCTGCGTATATACGTGATTAAGGGTTTAAAAGTCACGTATATGAATTTTCACATGTTTTTAGGGATGGTCAAGGAAACATCAAAGGACAAAAAATGGTCCAAGGGGTCTAAGGAGTCTGCAGAGGGACAGGGGAAGGCCATACAAGTGTGATTCAACTGGAGTGGTAAAATCAACTATAACAGATGCCCCCTAATGTGTGAGGTCAGAGGGGTCATACGATGGACGAAATACATAATAAGTCCATCCCAGAAGTGGAGTGATGAAGGATCCCAAATGGAAGACTAGCCACCCAATCAGAATAGTACAATGATACAACTCTGCACATAACTGCAAATGCATATAGCAGTCTCGGATACATAAGAGTACAATGGCCATGAATAGGCATGATACAATATATCACAGAAGTGGTCATCGCCACGTACAATATACATAGATCAGAATCTCCATGATGAAGATATACAAAGGACCATGATCTCCATAATGGCTGAAGATATATAATGGATCAAGATCTCCATAATGGTTGGAAATGTCTGACATATACTGGATCAAGTCACGAGAGCTGAAATCTCATGAACACTGGCATGATCAAGGAGGTAGCATATAAGAGATGCCACCAATTTGGAAGGTCATCTACACAAACCGCTACGAGTACATGTCCTACTATGCAAATAGAGGTGTCGAGGTCGAACATAGTAGTCCATCATCTGATTACTGGTCATTGATGTATACCGTTAACAGACGTGAGATCACCCACCAATAATGAAAATGGGAATCAAGGTACTAGAGTGAAAACTAACAAGTGTGAATAAATGTGTTGAGGTCGAACACTTGAGAGGATCCATCGATCAGGGGACATTGATGTATTCCCAAAGACCGTCGACGGCGAGAGAACCTGCCATTGATGACTGTAAGTCTCAAGGCACTCAAAATGACTCTAGATTATGATCCCAGAATAAATGATCTGAAGTTGATGGGATGAAATCTGCTAGAAGGAGGGCATTAAGGAATCCCCCATCATCCAACATGAGGTACTCATTAAAGCTGTATAATGTGGAAGGACTCGATCATAAGGTGCACGAACCAGTAACTGTACCGGGAATGGCCGACATGCAAAGTCAAGGTAACTGAGGAATGGTCGACTTAGGTTTCAACTTCATTCGAACAAGAACATAACGATTAATGGTGACTGAATAAAGGCAGCATAGACTCGATATACAAACTGGGACATCTCTGCGACACAGGAGGTATCGACAGAGGCTCCATGGGGACTGGAAGCTTAATGAGCCGGTGGAGATAACCTCAGATAAACGAGTACAACTCCTAAAGTCAAACTAAAAACCCAACCAATGGATGTGATATACAGTGCTCTGTTCGAAGGTGACATGACTCGACAGTTGCCAAAGATAACATCTTTCCTTGTCTGGCTTTTTGGTTTTTTGATTTTTTGGACTTTTTCAAATATTTAAAAAGCTTGAAAAAGAATAAAACTACTTTATAGTTACAGACTAGGAGGAGATGAGTGTCATAGGGGCAAACAAACTAGTTCCAAGAAGTGGAACATACCTATGCTCAATGCAAGGATACATGTGTAGGATATCGACACTCGGGGGAAAATCCCCTCTCGGTAAAAATGGAATCAAGCTGCAAAGGATATATAAAATGGCTCTGCATGGTTAGACATGAGACAAGCTCGGGCTATATGGCTGAAACGCAATGTCAGGGAAGCTAGCATAAAGCTCAATAAGGCAGGCAAAGCTCATGATAATGCAATTACAACTTGACATAAGGGAGTCCTGAGGGAAATAGGCTAGCAAAAGATCAAGAGGAGTATGAGGCTCTTGCGAAATGTCATGGTAGTACTATACAATGGACTCCCACACCTTAAAGGATAAAACATCAGCATGGGCACCAAATGCAGATAAGGCGCTAACTAGGGTACCCATGTAAGGTCAAGCTCTACCACTCATACCATGCCACTTCTATAACAGCAAGAAGGTTCCGTGACATAATAGAGTGGGTTCATACCTAAGGATATGATGAAACGGTCACAAGTTCATGCAAAATGCAAACAGTGATGAAACCTAACCTATATGCCAATTTAGACATGATACCTAAGATCGACATGAACGGATCAATCCAACGGTTGAAACGACACTCGAAAAGGTCTCCTACATCATGAATTAGGTCAAAAACGGTCCAAAATGATTAGAAATGGTACAAACTATAGGAAAGGGGGTAAAAATTTTCAAAAATTTGAAAAATTTCTATAAATAGTAAAAAATTCAAAACATTATAAAACATTTGAAATTTTTACCCAATTGAGCTCAGATTTTCAATAGCGAATTCCAGGAGATCCATCCGGCGGAATCCACTACCATTTCTTCTAGGTACTTACGCATGCTCTTCTCTTCCATTTCAATGCAATTTTTATCAAATTCCATGGTCATTTGAGGTTTCTAGGCCAATCTAAAAAAGGCGCTGCGGCTCTCACAGAAATCGAGGGTTTTTCCACGTATAGGGATGGATATATGTGGAAACTGTCCTCACAGTCGCATACATACGTGGCTGTTTGGAAAACAGTCGCGTATGCGGCCGCGCATGAGGTTTTTTAAGTAATCTAATGGGAAAACTTGCAATTTTTTGTACAGGATGGTCCTAGAATGGAGAGAGCGTGAACATGGTGATGTAGAGGAGGCAGTAAGGGCCGATCTAATGGCTCAACAAGTGCTACGTGCATGTGGAATCTACAAGTTCTGGTGTCTTGGTGGCTTGATGGCCAAACCAAGACTATTGTAGATGCTGGTGGATTACTGGGATCCAGACTCTGAGTCCTTTTAGATAGATGGGATGTCCCTCACCATATACGTGGAGGACATATACTTCATTACTGGACTTTCTCGACGGGGGGAAGTAGTGAACCTTCGTTCTCGCGGTGGGCCTGGAGGTGGCCTGACTATCGATGAGTACATTGCGATGTACTGCTATCCAGACACAGAGAAGGTAGGGAGTAAGATCCCCACCAACTCTATATAGGTGCTGGGCCTAAAGGACATACTACTGACATTGGGCAGGATAGCAGGCTTGGCTCAGACTCCACCAGGCCTTGCGGCCTCTGATGTTCTATGCAATGGAGTGCATGAGACCCACGATCTATGACTAGAGCACTATGCTATTAAGCAACATGTAACATTAGCTCAGTGAGTGTAAGATGGGCAGAGTGTGGAACTTTGGGTTCAACAGCATATTGAGCATGTTTTTCTTTGAGTGTGTTCTAGGATTGAGCCCAGAGTTGACGTTCCTCTTCACGCGGTTCGAGATCCGGCCCAACGGCGTTGGGTGGATGCGATGCGTAGACTGGGGGGAGGTAGGGTGGCCAACCCCTATCCAGCTGATTTCTTTCCATGGTGGCGATGACATATAGTTGCGATCGATGACTACCCCCTTGCGGGGATATATTTTCGGGGGGACTCGGACATGCCACTACCACCAGGATCGGCATACGGTGACATAGGTAACAAATCTCGAACCTCTCTTTAAATTTTTGAGTTATTTAAATTTTTTTGTGTTTTCTGATTATATGGAATCAAAAGACATGTTTTTTGGGTGACAATACATAGTGACATCTACCATTTTCATGCAGATGTGGGGCCATGGCGGTCTGAAGGCTTCCCCCGTCACAGACAGAGGGGAAGAGGAAATGATATCACGGGTGTGGATGCGGAGCAGACGCTCCAGAGCATTCATACCAACTTTGTGAGGTTGACTCATAGAGTTCCCATGGTGCAAGTCGAGGACATGCCTGAGGCTATGCAGCACCAGGTGGTGGGTGTACCACGAGCATGGGTGTGATTATTTCGACGGCTGGCTAGAGCCGTAGTGACCTTCCATGATCACAACCCCCCTCCTCCTCCACAGGATTAGATACCTGGGAGTCATACATTTTGTATTACCATGTATTATATCTTGGTGGCTTGAGAGCCCCATTTTTGTATCATGACACTATGTATTACCAAATTTTGGATGTTATATAAATTTTTTATGGTGATCGTTTTATTTATTTACATGTGTAAAAATTTGTGTTTGTGATGAATTTATTGTGTATGAAACAAATTCCAATCTAACACGTAGTTAGCATATGAGTCAGCAACTTGATTATTAATTCTTGGAATATGTATGTATGTTATATTGTCAAATTGCCATTCTAATAATCTCACAAGTAAGAATATCCTTAATAACGTTGGATCTCTAACATGGTACAAACCATTAAGTTGTGACACTACTAACTCCGAATCAAGACATACCTCAAGAGAGAGAACACCATGTGAAATGGCATCCCGTAGAAGCTCAATAATGACACTATATTCAGCAACATTGTTTGAAAATGGCCGCAAACATACGCCTCCTGAAGACAGTACCTGACCCATAGGAGTATAAATCACCCAAGCAGTAGAGGCTGAGTGTTGAGTGTGACAGCTCGCACCATCCATGAATCCTATGTAGGGTGAAGATTCCATTGACATCTGCGAAGAGAAATGGAAACTAATCACAAACCCGATCACTATAAGAAAAAGACCTAACTATGCAAAACTCTACAATAATATACAATAACCAGCCTTGGCTGAAAAATCATGCATAGTACTTCTTGAGATAGAGCCTATTTTTAGGCTACTCCAAGGCCTTTCCCTCATAATCCACTAACTCATAAGCGCCCTTCTCTAACACACGTTTGACGACGTAAGGACCATGCCACATGGGGTTAAACTTTCCTACTCCCAAGGGTTCTTTCGGTGATCCCAAAAAAGGACCAAGTCTCCCTCACTAAACCTCCTTGGATGGACAGATTTATCGTACTGGACCTTTACGCGATGTTTATTTACTTCTAGAGCCACCAAGGCATCTCGACGCTGCTCATCAAGTTGGTCAAGGTGGACCAAACGCTCCTCCAATGGTGAAGTGTCTGGTAAGAGTTCTATGGCTATCTTCAATGAAGGAATCTCGCATTCAACCGACAATATCGAATCCACTCCATGTACAAGTTGATATGGAGAAAAACCCGTGGCAGTCTTAACAACAGTTCTATACGCCCACAAAGCAGGATATAACATGATGTGCCAATTATTCTTGCTCTGTGTGATGGTTCGTTGGAGAATGGATTTGAGTGATTTATTCACTACTTCTACCTGTTCATTTTCCTGAGGGTAGTAAGAGGAGGAATGCTCTTGTTTGTACCCTAACTTTGATGCCAACTCTTCCATCATATGATTATGAAAGTGCGAGCAATGGTCAGTGACAAGCTCTTTCGGAATTCTGAACTGAGCAATAATCTGGTTGAATATGAAGTGCGCGACTATCTCACCGTCGGATTTAACTGTAGGCATAGCCTTAGCCCATTTTGTGAAGTAATCAACATCCACTATGATATGATGATGCCCCCCAGCTGAACCTGGGTTGCAATCCATAAAATCAATCCCCCACTTAGTGAAGGGACCGGTGGTGATGATGGGATGTAACGGGGCAGGTTTCGAGCGCATATTGTGTGCAAACACCTGGCAAGGGTGGCACCTCTTGACCGCATCTATACAATCCTTAAAGATCAACGGCCATAAATAACCCGGTCTTAAGATTTTTTGGGCTGTAGAAAGCCCAGATAAATGACCACCACATGCCCCTCCGTGGCAATCATTCAGCACTACCTCAACCTCTTCATGAGTTAAACAACGTCATAAAATGGAATCTACCCCACAACGGTACAAAGTATTATCCACTATGAGGTAATTCTTAGACACGTGACGTAATCGTCATCGTTCATCCCGTGAGAGGTGAGTAGGGACCTTCAATGTTTGTAAATACATAATGATATCCCCATACCATGAGTCTAAAGTTGAGATTAAGAAGATGTGTTCATCGATAAACGTATCTTCACAAACCAACTCCTCGGCCTCGCTTGGGAAATCCGATATAAGCTCTGCAAAAATTAACGACTTCTTCGATTTTGCTGAAACAAACTTGAGATCGAATTCTTGCAGGATGACAATCCATTTATTATATTTTCCTCCAATCATCCTTCGAGTGAGGACGAATTGAAATGGATTGACATGGGCTACAACCAAGGTCTGGTGAAGGAGAATATAATGTCTCAATCGTTGAACCGCATGTACGGTAGCT
This sequence comes from Pseudotsuga menziesii, assembly GCA_001517045.1. Classification (NCBI taxonomy): domain Eukaryota; kingdom Viridiplantae; phylum Streptophyta; class Pinopsida; order Pinales; family Pinaceae; genus Pseudotsuga; species Pseudotsuga menziesii. The sequence goes on from LPNX010649308.1 coordinate 380,788, forward strand.
AAAGCAAGCTTCTCAACATGAGAATAACAAATCTCTGCGTCAATAAGGTTCCAGATCAGATAGTATATGACATGCTCTTGGAGCTCCTCATCCTCTTGAACCAAAACCATACCAATCGTCTCCATGGATGTGGCCACATAAAGTAGAAAATCACGGCTATAGTCTGGGGGAATAATCACTAGGGCTGATGCTAAGGCTTGCTTGAGTGCATTGAAGGACTCCTGGGCTCTCTCATCCCAATAAAAGGTGGTGTCCTTCTTCAAAAGACGCATGAAGCCTCTAGTTAAATTGGCAAAATTGACAACAAATCTCTGTAAGAAGTTTGCCATGCCTTGCAAACATTGAAGATGATGAATATTTTTCAGGGGAGACAACTGAAGTATTGCCTCAACCTTCAAAGGGTCGATTCTTACACCCTCTTTAGAAATGATGAATCCTAACAAGCGACCTGACTTCACACAAAAGATGCACTTGTGAGGATTTAACCTAACCAAATAATGGCGGCATCTTTCGAAAACCAATCTCAAGTGATAGGAATGACGCATTACGAGAATGAGCAGCAAGGTCATCCAAAAATACCTCGATAATTGACTTGAGATCGTGGAATATCAAGGTCATTGCCCGCTGAAAAGTAGCTCCGACGTTCTTAAGGCCGAAAGGCATTTTTCGATATGAAAAAGTTCCCCAAGGACAAATGAATGCTGTCTTATGTTGGTCCTCAGGTTTAATTTGTATATGATTATATCCGGAAAAGCCGTCCATAAAGGAAAAAATCTCGCTACCCGCACACTCATCCAAAATTTGATCAATAAATGGTGTGGGGAAATTTTCCTTAGGACATGCACGATTCAAATCACGGAAATCAGTACATATGCGGATCGCTTCCTGCTTCTTATCCACCAGAACGGGGTTTGAAACCCACTCCGTCAAGGGAATGGGATAGATAAAACTAGCTTTCAACAGTTTCTCTATCTTTGCCTTAATCGCGGGTGCTTTCCTAGGATTCACCGCATGCAAGCGTTGTCGAACAGGCTTAGCGTTGGGATAAGTCTTAATCTCATGTTCGAAAATACGAGGGTCGATACCTGGCATTTCATCGTAAGACCAAGCAAATATATCATGGAATTATTTAAACAGCTCGGTGTATTCTTGAATCTCAGCATGGGAACATTCTGCCCCAATATAGACATTCTCTATTCTTCCAGGATCGTGAGAGATATTGATAGGAATCGTTGAATATATGTTTGCCATGTTTCCATCAGCCATCAGACCAGGAGAGCTTAATGGAAACATAGGACTACCAACTCTCTCACTAAGAACCGCCCTAAAGTCCTCACCCTCCAAGCAGTTAAGCTCAGGAAGAAAGTAAGATCTATGATGGAGTTCCTCCCATGGTGGTTCAACTCCCGACATGGCCTCAATAATCGCTTCATCTGAAGGGAAAACACTATCAAGGCAGTCGTGTGCGTGAGAAGACTGCACTGCCCAAGCCGGCAGCACATAAGGGTCCTCCTCCTTCTTCTGCGAAGAGGAAGGACTGGGCTCTGCAACACACTCAAGATTAGCTTGATAAGCTACCATAGTTGCAGGCAACGGCACGTCCGTCACGATGGGCTTACTCGGAGTACTCGGTGTAGGAAGAATCCAATGATCTTCCATATGACTCATGCGAAAAGACACCGATCTCATAGACATCGAAGCCTCACCAGAACTAGACCCTATCATAAGGATCGGTGCAGGAGAACTAAAACTTCCCATGAGGGATGGATACATGCCTACAACCACACTCCAAGTTGTCGGCTGAGAGTGATCAACGATCAATATCGAAGCTCCCGAAGATGCGGTAACGGACGGATTCTTGAATGACATTTGATCAATCGTGACTATATTTCCGTTAAATGGAAAGCATACAATGCGAAATAGGGAAGAAGCGATGGCTTGCATACTGTACATCCAATTCCTACCCAGCAAGATATTGTAGTCAAGGGGCGGATCAACCACCTCGACTTCTATCACAACGGTCTTCCCTCCCAAACAGACCTTAAGGGAAGCAAGGATCCCGTGCGGCCTAAACGATCTCCCATCGAATACAGTTAACATGGTCACTGATTTAGATAGCTCAGGGGAACCTAAAACCTTCCAACATGATAAAGACATCACATAAGCGGCAGAACCTTTGTCAATCACAGTGCGCTTGATGGTCATGTTAAGACATTCTACGTGAATCAAAAGAGACACATAGTAAGGCAAGCGAGGCTGAAGTGCCGTGGTTTCAAATTTAATCATGGAGGAAGAATCATCATCATTCACTCCTGTAGAAATTCAGGCCAGCAGTAGATTAATTTTACCCACAACAATTATCAATTGATCATGCAAAATTGCTAACAATGGAGACTGAATATGGAGCTGTAACACAAAATTATATTAACTGAGTGTACAATAGCCAAACCTATAATAACATAGGTTGCTGAATATATAGAATACATCAATAGGTCGAATGCATAAGGAGGCATCCAAAACTAGCGTAAAGCAGGCTTACCCAAAATAGGCAAATCTCCCATAGGTGTAAAAAGCTGATCCCAAATCTGTCATGAGGCTCACTAATTGGCAAGGGCACATGGGCAAGCTAATGAGTGGTGGAATGGTAGCTCATACATGCTTTTGCATGGAGGAAAGAGTGGAGGATGAAAGGGGCAAAAAACAAGTTCACCTCACCTAGTCTTGCTTTCCTATGTGCCTTAAAACACTGAAAAAGCAGACAATAAAGCAGAAAAAGCAGAAGGGCGCCTAGGAGGCCAGGAATAAAGTAGATTTGATTCCTAAGGCTTTGCCAAGTGCTACATGAGTCAAAGATGGCAAGTTTGACCTCTATGGATAGGCAATTAGCAACTTGCACATGGTGGGACTCATGAACTAGGCAAATAAGACAAAAATAAATGAATTAATGTCTAAGTGGGTAATACTATGGGTTTGATTATTCTAACAACACCAAGGGAAGAAAGCAAAACCTTCCTTTGCGAAGGACAACTCTGAAGCACTTCCAATGCAAACATCGCACAAGGAGTGTGGCCCAAATCCTCGACAACTGAATAGTTCTGGGTGGCTCGGGCATTAGGATTGTGCCTCGAATGCTTAAGGACTCCCTTAGGAATGTGAGGAGCAGCTTTAGGTTTATCCACATGTTTCTCAATACACAAAGGCATCCCTGGTGGATCAGGTTCCTTTCCTAGGCTGGGTTGTGATGAACCATAATCTTTCGCACGGGTCACAACTTTCGCAGCACGTACCATGTTAATGCAACCACTACCACTACCCTCTGGTGGATATTGATCACCACCAGACTGATCATGGGTCCTCGAGTTCATATTTTGATTGTGAGGTAAAGGGTTAGTTAGCACAGTTGGGCCTTGTTCCAAGAACCTCAAGGCTTCATCGATACAAGGGCACAAGTAAGTGAGGTGATCGTCCTTACACAACTTGCAAGGGAATTTAACCTTACGTTTAGCTTGCTTGTCCCCCCAGCATTACGGGTGTTCTTGTCATTATTAGCATTCTCATTCCTATTCCCACCCTTACAATTATTCTCACCCTTCTTCTTATTTCGTCTGGGCTACTGGTTACCCTTCTGGTCCGACGATTGCACCGAAAGTACACTTGTCGTTTGGGCGGGTTGAGATGAATCCGTGGCTTGTCCTGAAGCAGATTTGTTGATTGACAATTGACTAACTTATTTTGCAACCGAATCCGCAGGTTTAGCACTCGCACAACCCACAATGCCATCGACATGTGGTCCAGGTTTAACTTTGGGGTCGAAACTAGAACGTGGAGCATTGGGAATGATCTCATATAACAAACCGGATTGAGCATAAATCAAATCCAGTTCCTACACCCTAAAAATCGCTTGTTCCTCATTTTGTACTCCGGATGTATAAACATCCTTTGCTATATATGGAAATAATGACTTAAGGAACCATTCAAGGAGGAATTTCGGCGGTATAAAGGCTTTAATTAACCTCTTCTGTCTACGCCACTCTTGGATATGATTTGAGATATGTGTGGCCTTATCCTGTCGAAATGTTGACAAGAGTTCAGTACCAACGTCATAATGTACTGGTAGCTGGAAGTGGTTAAGAAAAGTCATCGCTAGGCCATCGAACAAAGCGAATGCCCCCCTAGGTAGCTCTATATACCATTTCGCAGTAGGCCCTGTAAGGGTGCGTTGAAATAGCCTTAATTGGATGGAGTCCTGGTGTAAGGAATTTGAAGAGCACCATAGGTGAAAGGTAGTAACATGTTCGCTCGAATCCTCTCCCGATTTGCCCTCGAACTTGGGTATGTCTGAGGGAAGCATAGTAGGGACAACCAGCCAATCCGGGTCATTCGTCAATCTCGACAAGTCAGGAAGATTCAGCGTTGTGAGGAAAGGGAGCCTAGGATGATGAGGCCGATGGATCGCTCCTTGATAGTTTTGATTCACATACATCTGATTACCACCATGGCCTTGGCCATAGTGCCCTCCTCCTGTTTGACCCGTATAGGGTGGCATGGAAGCACCATAGTGTGGTGTACCTTGAGTATTCGGAGCTACAAAGCCGTAATTTGGAGAGTAAGCAGGTTGTTGATACCTGCCCCCATAAGGTGAAGAACCCTATCCATACTGCGTCCCATAATAGGGTCCGTAAGTCATCGCATGAGATGTCCCATGAGACACTCCGTAAGCAGGAACATACGCTATGGAAGTAGGAATATACATTCTGAAAGTAGGAATGTGACCTCTAGAAGTATGAACATGACCTCCCGAAACAGCGGGCAGTGCATGAAGGTGAGACACAACCGGTCTAGTAACCGCAGTATGGACATAACTCGTAGCAATGTTCCGGCCCGAAGGACCACGTGAATGAGGTGGAGGGTGAACATTCAAAGAACTAGGGATAGAGGACGAAGGGATCTGTGTAATTAAGTATGTACTATTCCCTATAGTCACTCGTCTCGGATCTGGTATCCTAATGGGATCACTATCCCTAGACCTAGTAGGAATATGTGATGTAACTTCCACCGCCGGGATGGAAGGTGCAATGTGACTAGTGCTCCCAAACCTCTCCGCATGGTAAGGAATGAGAGTGCCCCCAGGCATAGTGTTAGGTTCGAACTCAGATTCGACATGAAATGCCAAATCCTATGTGGGAAAACCAGACATAGCATAACTACCATAACTAGTGCTCGCGGGTTCAAAATGAGTCTCGTCATCCTCCGACATTCCATACTGGCGATGCATCAATGGGGAATCAACCCTAGAGTAAGTAGGTCTATCATGAAAGGTTCCTATCTCAGAAATCACAAGACCTAACTTAGTCAAGTCGGGTGAAGGATCATAGGTAGGAGTAAACTCCCCATCTTCCACCTGAATGGGAGAGTATGGTTCAGGAATACCTTCTATATGGTCTCCCATGGTGTGTGAATCAATGTGTGAAGTAGTCCGCCTGGACTATCTATTTCTCTCTCCCAAAGGAGGAGGAGATGTAGAAGGCGGAAGTCCTGCTAAACGACGAGAACGTCGAGGAGCTACACCTGAATCCACAATGACTCAAAAAATACAAAAGAATATCTAGCTACACAAACCCTAGGAAAGCTATTGTGCATGGAGCAATCACCAATAAAATCGAAATCCAAATACAAGCAATCAAGGGTAGGATAAGTGAGCTCTCGAATGAAGCAGGTATGTTTCACCTAGGAGAGGCTTGAGACTCCCATACACAACAAGCAAAGGTACGTAACCAATTATTGTGGCCCTCAGCTTCAATGTGTAAAGCGACTGTGCTGTCCGACCCCAACCTTGCCGGGACACTTGCAGAATAACCCCTACAAAGTACCCCCTCGATATCCTAGGTAAGGACACTAAGGTCACCTCAATATAATCAATGCTCAGGCGGATAGTCGCAGGCGGGATTGACCATATGGGCATGGTAGCAAAGCCCGAAACTCTCGAAAGAGACCCTAGATACGAATACAATCCTGGAAATATCTCCTGTGCTACTCAGTTATGACTAGGGGTCATCCCAATCAATAACCTCTCACACTGCCTCGTGCTTAACTCCCTTTTGAGAGGATGATCCTGAGAAACACTGATTATACCAAGGAATTTCACACACTCACCTGGACAGACACATACATGTTGTTGTTTAGTGGTCTTGGAGAATTTACTCACAATGAACTATTCCAAGACCCTAAAACCTAGTCTTGTTGGTGAACCCTATCAAATAAAATAGTGTAGTTCATTTTAATTAAGCGTTGATTTTAATTGGCTTTATTACTCAAAAGAGGGATATGGCCGTGCAACTAATGGTGTTATGACACAACATGAAGTAAAATGTACACCTAACAATCAATGCAAATGCATTGTGTCCATGAAAAAAGGGTAGGCTACTACGTGAAATGCACAATTTTCTTCAAATGATAAATGCAATCTTTCCTATATGAAATCCTAACTAATACTCCAAAGCAAATCTAGTGCAAGTACTATGCAAAATGCAAAATGCAATGCATGATGGTAAGCAAATATTTTTGGATTTTTTGAAATAAAATGAGATATAAAAAGCAAAAGAATGATTCTACAACCCCCAGACTTTGCAAGCACACTCAAACAGTACTCAAGCAAAGCACTAAGGTAAAAAAAGTCTAATGCACTAATCCCAAAACAAAAAATTGAAAATGCAATGACAAGAACATTCTTAAAAAATAAATTTACCCTAAAAAAAACATCTCTTGTCAGCAACATAGGTGTATACAGACTCTGGCAGTATCAAAGGAGACTCAACAATCATCAAAATTCACCCAGCAACCATTCAAATTCCTCTAAAAGGCAAAACTAAGGGCATACGCGACTGTTTGTAGTAAACCAGCGTGTGTATGTGGAAATAGTAGAGAAACCCATGTATATACGTGACTGTGAGTTCAAAACTCGCGTACAGGAAGAAAGGTGCATAAAACAAAGGCAAACAAGAAAGCTGAGACAAATTTCATGCCAATCAGACACTACCAGGAAAACATGTCCCCAGACCTGAAATAGAAACAAGAGAAAAAGAGCAATTCAAAGTCATTGAATGCCGATAGAAAACCCCCAAAGGACAACTACTAGGAACTCCCCAGCGGAGTCGCCAATTCTATTACGAAGAGAAATTCCTATGGCTTGGGGTACCACAACAGACAGCTTGACTCCAGAAATCAATCCTTTCCAATATGCAATATAAATTAAATATCTAACACTAAAGGATCAGACCTCGTACCTTATTCCAGACGGTTGAAGTAGATCCTTGTTGAGCTTTCCAACTTTAGCTTGAATTGATAGATTACTTCCTCAACAACAAGTAAACAATATAAGCATACTATATATATTGGTGTTAGGTCTATTCTAGCATATATAATCAACAATGTATAAACATTTGAAAACATCCATGGGTAAAGTACTCATTCAAACATACATTATTGGACAGGAAAAGATATTTCTATTAATATAAAATCAAAGATTACAATGAATACAACCTCTGTCGGCACGTCTGCGAATTGGAGAAACTGAATCCCCCACTTGGGCCTCCACCACCTCAATCCTCCATCTCTCGATAGCAAGCTCACAAGCAAAAGGAAAGCTTGGGAAAAACACCAAAGTGCTCCAAGGGACAAAGGGATGCAGACTCAAGCACAAGTTCCGGCAACAATGGACTATAGTTTCTTTGCTCTCAATTCTCTCATATGCCTTCAATGTACCATAGAGTTCCTTATATAGCTTTTCAAAGGGGTAATGAAAGGTCGAATCCAAGCGATCTCAAGGCATAGGGAAGGCCAGGGGTCAAGTGAGTCAGATCCATGTCAAGGAAAACTCCCAAAGGATTTGGACTTTGTACACATCCCGATGTACGCGGTTTTAGGGATCAAACCCGCGTATATACGTGATTAAGGGTTTAAAATTCGCGTATATGAATTTTCACATGTTTTTAGGGATGGTCAAGGGAACATCAAAGGACAAAAAATGGTCCAAGGGGTCTAAGGAGTTTGCAAAGTGACAGGGGAAGGCCATACAAGTGTGATTCACTTGGAGTGGTAAAATAAGTTATAACAGAGTCGCCAATTTTGTTACGGAGAGAAATTCCTATGGCTTGGGGTACCACAACAGACAACTTGACTCCAGAAATCAATCCTTTCCAATATGCAATAGAAATTAAATATCTAACACTAAAGGATCAGACCTCGTACCTTATTCCAGATGGTTGAAGTAGATCCCCATTGAGCTTTCCAACTTTAGCTTGAATTGATAGATTACTTTCTCAACAACAAGTAAACAATACAAGCATACTATCTATATTGGTGTTAGATCTATTCTAGCATATATAATCAACAATGTATAAACATTTGAAAACATCCATGGGTAAAATACTCATTCAAACATACATTATTGGACAGGAAAAGATATTTCTATTAATCTAAAATTAGAGATTACAATGGATACAACCTCTGTCGGCACGTCTACGAATCGGAGAAATTGAATCCCCCACTTGGGCCTCCACCACCTCAATCCTCCATCTCTCGATAGCAAGCTCACAAGCAAAAGGCAAGCTTGGGAAAACACCAAAGTGCTCCAAGGGACAAAGGGATGCAGACTCAAGCACAAGTTCCGGCAACAATGGACTATAGTTTCTTTGCTCTCAATTCTCTCATATGCCTTCAATGTACCATAGAGTTCCTTATATAGCTTTTCAAAGGGGTAATGAAAGGTCGAATCCGAGCGATCTCAAGGCATAGGGAAGGCCAGGAGTCAAGTGAGTTGGATCCATGTCAAGGAAAACTCCAAAAGGATTTGGATTTTGTACACATCCCGATGTACGCGGTTTTAGGGGTCAAACCCACGTATATACGTGATTAAGGGTTTAAAGGTCAGGTATATGAATTTTCACATGTTTTTAGGGATGGTCAAGGGAACATCAAAGGACAAAAAATGGTCCAAGGGGTCTAAGGAGTTTGCAGAGGGATAGGGGAAGGCCATACAAGTGTGATTCACCTGGAGTGGTAAAATCAACTATAACAACCGCAACTGTATCCACTTAATATAATCTTAAGAAAACTGTATACCTACGCAATATATTCCTATCTATAATTCTCGGTTGTGGGTTCTGGTACTCCAGTTACCTTTTCTCCTATTATTGGTGCGCCCCTATAATAATGAAAACAACTAGGTGACTTCTACCTATGCCTTTGACGCTTGCTCCCTTTCTAACTATATTTGAGATAAGATTTACCGCTTCCGTCTTTACTTTATACAGGAAAACTCCAACAACCAATAATGCCAAACCACTCTTGTATTTCTCAATGGTCAAACATATACAAAACCTAGGGGATGTGAGCTCCAATGGAGGAGAACAATACTTCTTAGTGAGGTTTATTCATTCCACACTAGATGCTAAGTATCTTGAAGAACAAATGAGAAGAACAATTGCCCCTTGGGGGAAGGTGGCTAGGGATCTTGGAAGATGCTAACAAGAGGGAAGAGGTGAGATATAAAGGACCTTAATCACAATTCCAATATCATAAACTTGATTTGATTTCTTCTTACAATATGCATTCCCATGTCATCCTTTTATAGGCCAAGAGGTGGCTAAGAAATAAGAAGATACAAATGTGAACCCATTGATCCATGGTCTAGCTCCAAAGTACACAAAGGGGGACATTCAATGAACCCAAGTAGGTGAGGAGCCAAATTCAAATTCTTGGAGGTAATGGAGCTTTCATGAGTCTTTAATGCATCGTGGGTGGTTGGGATCCCACAATTCTTGTCAGTTGCATGGATATCAAAGGAAACTATGCGTAGTTTGCACGGTCGGTGAAATTGTAATATGCGTAGTAGTGCGTATAAATAGAAATTGGGCGCGGATGTGTCTTTTGATTATTTTTAGGCATTTCTGGACTCATAATGTTCCTTGGATCTGATAAGGATGTATTCGATGGGATGCATGCTATATAATGATGATGTCTTATTGTGTGAATTGCAAAAATGTCACTTATTTGCGAGATTTAAGCATTAAAAAATTCCCCCTAATGACTTACTTTCATAGGTTACTATGTAGTCGATAATGCATCAACATTTCTTTTGTTTTCTCTTTGTAGTTCTTGAAAGAATTTGAAACATAGGTGGATGAAGATTCCCTTCCTGAGGGGGAAGGTTCCTGGTGGAGCAGTAACCAAGGGTGTTGTTTTATATAAGCGGGGTGGGCATACCCATGCTCATGAAGATCATCCAGAGTGGCTACAAAATGGGGAGACCGATGGGTCAACTCATAAAACCGTTGGGACATCAATGAAGGTGACTTCAATGAATGTGAGAGTACATGATCCTGAAAATTATGTCACTAATGCTGAAGAAGCGAGACTGTTGTAAACCATAAGGAGTCCATGGGAGTGGGGGACCAAAATACTAGTGAAGTGCTGAATGGGTACTTCACTGTACCAGATGTGATACTACCATGATTTGCAAATGTGGACATTGATACCTTCGAAGTGTATGACTCCTCATGGTAATGTAGATGTGTTGACATTGAGCATAGGGGAGACCACTAAATTAGGGATTATTGTTAAAATATTGTAACTTTGGAAGATATTCCAGATGTATTGATTGTATTCCTCCTTCAGGAAATGAGTTTGGTCTTGTTAGTATCATTGAAAGAATCAATGTAAACCTCCGTATGTAAGTCGGGTCAATAGTACCCAAGTGTCAATATAATACATTTTATTTGTGGTGTTCAGTTGGACAAGTGGGCCCAATTAGTTAGAGAAATCGACCCTGTTAGGTTGGAGGTCAAGTCAACTGAATAATATAAATAGGGAGGTGCTCCCCTTCATTTGTACTCACTCACTCACTCAAGCTGTTTTGCAAGAGAGAGAAATATTATTCCGCCAGAAAGAAGAGATAAGTAGTTGTCTGGGTTTTACACTGGTCCGGTTGAGTTCTATATTAAGGAAGTTTTGCGGGGTTTTCTCCCTTGTGGTTTCCCCGAGGAAAATAATTGTGTTCTTGTGTTCTTGTGTTTCTGTGCTTGTTGTTCTTTCAACAATCTACTAGTGACTAATTGTTTTAAGATATCATCTAAGCAAATTAAGAAAATTCAACATGGTATCAGAGCCACCTTGAAAGGAAGCACTACACAATTAGGGTTTTGTTTTTTCGAACAAATCCCTCGACAGATCAATCATAAAAGAGGGCTCTCCCAACTCACCTCTGAAGAGCGCATATTTTTGTGAAGACAGAACTGAATTCCAATAATTTTCAATTTTGGACCAATTAACTATGCATTTTGTGTCTTGCTCTATATTTTAACATTACTTCTATCAAAGGTGAGCCATAGACCCATAATGGAATAAGAATGTGATGCAATTAAACCCACTGGAATCATAACTTCTTGACCACAAGCCACCAAGGGACCCTAAAACCAAAATCAGTTGGGAAATTCATCCAAAAGCAGACCACTAGATTTTTCATCCAACCAAATTATCCCACTTTTGCATCGCAACTCCATTAAATCCATCATAAGTTGATACATATGCTACTATGATGTCAAATGTGCAAGGGGATAATAGACACAAGGGAGAGTTATATCTCCCTCATTCCCATTGAAATAACCAATATGGCATGCAAACCACTCGTTCAACCTTTGCCACTTGTGAAATGCCATTCTTTTTCCATCTTGCATGAAAAGAGGGTGGTTAATATACTTAGGAAAATTGTGGATAAGATATGATACCATGAGGATAGTTAAGGTATCTAATATATCTTAGAGGTTCTTCCATTTTTTAATAGGACCCCTTTCTAAGCAAATTGCTTATTTGGACATGCAATCCACCATTTAATTGTTTGCTCTTTTGACATGTAGAATGATTACATAGTCTAGGGAGTTCGGTGGGCCATGTATTATTTGAAACATTATTGACAATGTTTCTCCTTCCTTGATTAATTATGAGGGAGAAGTATTTAAAAATCATAATAGACTTAATTTATTGGTACCGAAGGAGAAATATTCCAAGGAACACGATATCTATCTTATCTTGGTTAATATTTGTTTCTATTTTAAGTCCTCACTCATAGTTTAGTTCAAGTTTTCTATCGGAACCAAAGAGAACACCCACCCCAACACTTGTGACCCCTAATTAATTGAATACATATTTAATAAGTAACTTAACTACTAACTTATTGGCATGAGTATCAAACTCTCAGTTTAGTGATTTGACACAATTTATTGTTCTCTAGGACATTCTAGATTTAATTGAAAAACATAAAGGTCATGGTCATTATTTCATAATAGATGAATTCTAGTTTCATCTTTGTTTGTGTGCTTAAGGTTTAGACTATTTAAGCATTATTATTATTATATATACATATAGACCTTGATGCTATATATACTTCACCTTACCTATTATTAGTAGATATTCATTCTACTACAATGACAATTTAATAATTTACATCGGTTATATATCACAAAATGAGAGGAGTAGTAGAATTGACAAGTTAGAAGATCAAAGTTGATCACTTCAATATAGACAACATGTTAGTGACCAATTTTGATCATGGTTGTGGCCACCTATGTTCATTTTGCTTGAGGTTACCAAATACAGATCACATATTTCTCATTTATGTATAAATATGTATAATTTCTTCTTGTGAATAACTTAGATAACTTGTAATAATGTCTTACACAACATAATGGGATCGGTCTCCTTATAACTAACTCAATAGTTATACTACCGATATGGCTTGAGCATGCAACATTATTCCACATCATTACAATCTTAATTTAACTTGTTACTAGATTGTACTAGCAATGGACTCAATATATTGCACAATTTCAAGGGTTGTGTTTGGATACTTCTACATTGTTCTTTTTTTTTAAAACAAACTTCCCATCCTCGGCTAAGACAAACAATAAACACAAAATGTCAATTGAAGCCTAGGAAACAAGCATTACAAACTTGCTAGAAAAATCTCAAAGCAACATAAAAAAATGAATAAAAAACAAATAACATCACATATCTAGAGTTGTTTATTGATAATATCCAATCCACAAAAGGTTGTTCTCATCTTACTGAAAATCTTAAAACAGACATCTCAACTAGCATATACAACACGAAATAACTTGCAACCAAGATTAATAGTGGATACTATAGAGTCTCAGATTGTTAAAGGAATTTGCAACTTGAACAACTAACTATTGTAGATGTAGTGATCAAAGCTAAGAGAGACAAAGGAAATTAAAGGCCTTTAATTTAAGTATTAGAGGCCTAATGAAATAAGACAAACCACTTGAATTTGGTTAGGATTTTTTTAAAATCTCAAAACAAACTAAAATCTAGTTAGACAGGGTGTGGTTTACGCATAGAAACTCCCTTATTATTTTGGGGATATTATGAACCCACTTCATACTTAGGATAAAATATTTAATCATTTTTTATTAAATTCCTACCTACTAGCCTAGATAGTTGGAATCCACTTGCACCACTTAGTCAATACTCTCCATATATACCCCATGAGCACCTTTATCCCAATTCTGGTTTGATCCTATCCACTTTATTGACTGCCAGAATTAATAACCGCGTCTTCCTGCAGATTCTATCTTTATTCTTCTTTATTCCATATTTTTAGTGGATAAGGTAAATCTAGTCAACTAGAAAATTGCTATCTTTTGTTGCCAACCCATCCTCTATGATTTTCTCTATAGATTCTAGGACAAGCATGTTTTTCCATAATGCTTGACAACTCACTCATGCTTTAGCTAATTTGTGAGGTCATTGATAGAGTTGGAAAGTGCTTTAGCCACCTATGGTGGTTTATCATATTTATTAAGCTTGATTTATGAGATAGCATGAGTTGTCTTCCACCAACTCATTTTTCCTTTATAAGTATGTATTTATATTGTAATAATAAATCAATTCATTATTGATCATCAATCAATTATTCATTCTTCACTTCTTCATGTGATTCAGTCTCTTTATTATTCTCTTTATTTTCCTTGTGCTTACTTGTGAGAATTATCCTATAGCAAGATCTACCTCATGTGCTTCTTCTTTGTATCAAGGCTCTATTTCTACATGGTATCAGAGCACAAGGTTGTTCAAGTTCAACAGAGTTGATGGTCTATATGTTCTCTCTATCGGAGCGCATCCAATCTCATATCCTCTCTGAAGAAGAGCTTGTTATTAAGCTTACAAGATTTTCTCCTAGTTTTATTTGTTCAGGTTGTAGAGAGTTTCTTCTTGAGCACATCAACATCTCAATATGGATTCTTATTTAGCTATGATACTGACTCCCTACATCTATCACGAATGGAAATCCAAAATTGGTATTCGATTTCATAGTAAGGGACTCTATATAGTTTCTATGGATTTAGAAAATGAACCAAATTCTGTTGTTGAGAAAGCAGAGTGGCATAATAGGTTGGATGAAGCATATGGATTGCTTTGCCTGTCTACTTTCCATGATCTACTCTTTCATATATATTATTTGACCACTCCAAACCAAGTATGGACCAAACTTGAGTCTCTCTTTGGAGTACAAGATGAGATAAGAGTGCATCAATTGGAGAATGAGTTATTCTCATTGAGTCCAAGCTGTTTCAATTCTATTGAGGGTTTCTTTACCCAATTCAAGTCACTTTTTCTATTGCTCAAGCAATGCGGTCTTGAGAAGAAGGAAGATCAATTGATTATTTCCATCTTATCAAAATTGAGTCCTGAATACTTGTTGGAATATATTAAACCCACTCAATACTTAGGATAAAATAATTAATCATTATTTGATTAATTATCTACCCACTAGCTTAATTAGTTGGCATCCACTTGCACCTTAAAGTCAACACATGCCATATATACCCCAGGAATGTTTTATTTCTGATTCTGGGTTGATCTTGACCACTTTATGGACATCCAAAATTAGTAAACAATGCTTTACAACAGATTATGCTTTATTCTACTTTATCCTTCTTTTCTGTGGATAAGGTAAAGCTAGTTAACTAGGAAACTGGGTTCCTTTGTTGCCAACCCATCCTTCATGAATTTCTCTCCATTTTCCAGGATTAGCATGTTTTTCCATCTCCCTTGACAACTCACTCATTCTTATGCTAATTCGTGAGGTCCTTGACAGATTTGGGAAGTGATTTAGCCACCTATTAGGTTTGTTATATTTTGGTAAGTCAACATTTTTGAGATTTATGATTTGTCTCCATACAACTCAATTTTACTATGAGGGATGTACTATTTATGTACATTATTACTCATCATTATTTAAATGGAAGGATACACTCCAATATTCATCTCTTCATTTATGTGATTCAGTCTCTTTTCTTCTCTCTAGTTTTCCTGTGTATGCTTGTGAAAATTCTTAGTAGCAAGATCTATTTCTTGTGCTTCTTCTTAGCATATTTTCTCATAGAATTGAAGCTATTATTTATACATGGTATCATATCAGCAAGGTTGACCAATTTTTATAGATTTTAGGAGTGCATCCAATCTCATATCCCTCTCTAAAGATCAAGAGCTTGTCTAGCTTGCAATATTTTCTCCTAGTTTTGTTTTGCATGCTGCGGAGAGTTTCTTCTTGAGCACATCAATTCAGAAATATGGATTCTCCTTCATCAATAATTCTGAATCCCTTCAACTACCACGAATGGAGATCCATAATTGGCATTCTATTGCGTAGTAGAGGATTATACAAAGTTACTCTAGCTTTGGAGAATGAGCCCAATGCTGTGATTAAGAAAGTTAAGTGGCATAATAGGTTGGATGAAGCCACGGGGGATTCACTTGTTGACCAATATCCTATCACGTTAGTTCATATTGTGGGTTTTAAAATTATAAAAAATCGAACCAATATATTGCAGGTATTGGGGGGATGAGGGGTTTAAGGTGGGGGTGGGTAGGGTGGTTTATAAGGATTGAGGTATAAAAAGGGGTGGGGAGGAGTTTTTAAGTATTGGGAGGGGGTTTCAACAAAAAGAGTTTGGTTCAATATCTCTCAAAATTAAGGGTATTCTTTAATATCCCACGATTGCACGTGCTATGTAAGAGGTTCACTAAGTGAAGTCCCTGTGGATGAAGCCTATGGATTTCTTTGCCTCCCTATTTATCCTGGTCTACTCTTTCATATAGATGTTTTGACCACTCCAAACCAAGTGTGGACTCAATTGGAGTCTCTCTTTGGAGTTCAAGATAAGCTAAGAGCACATCAATTGGATATTGAGTTATTCTCACCGAGTCTAATCAATTTCGATTCTCTTGAGGGTTTCTTCACCAAGTTCAAGTCACTTGTTCTAATTCTCAAGAAATATGGGTTTGAGAAGTAATATGATCAATTAATCCTTTCCATTCTTTCAAAATTGGGTGCTGATTACTCAGTTTTTGTGTCTACTTTTCATGCTATTAGGCTTGTTGTTCCTAAATGGAAAATGCCTTCTTTAAATTCTTTTCTTGATTCACTAAGAAAGGAGCAAGATAAAGTGTCCTTAATTCTTCCAAGAGAAAGGATCATGCTATCATGGTTCAAGGAAACAATAATGTCAAATAAAAAGAGAAGCAAATTGTGAAGAAGCCAAAGTCAGAAATTGAAGATGAAAGTTCGAAGCCTATTGATGAAGATTCGGTAAAGAAGGGTAAGAAGAAAGGGAGCACATCCAAGTGTTATTATTGTAGAAAGAGTTTTAATTCAGAGAAGAAGTGTTTCAAGAAGAATATGGGTGTCATGTCTCAACTTCTTGAGAAGCACAAGATCAAAGTTCCAGGTGAACTAGAGAAGCCTGTTGATTCCTCAGAACACTGTCATAGTGCGCAATTCCAAGGTGATATAACTTATTCTTTGAGTGCTAGATTTAACTCATTTTCTAATGTCTCTGATATATCAGAATCAGAAATATCGTATCCTTTCTTTGATAATCCTCCTCCCCGTCTACTAGATTCATCTCCCAAAAGTTGCGATTTTTCACTAGATACTAACTTATCTTTGAGAAGCTCTTCCTCACAAGATTTTTATATATTATTTAGAATATTGTTTGTAGGATGATATGTATGGCATGAAAAAAATAATACCGCCATCCATACCATATACCATACCTCTGAATAATCCTAAGACTATACAAATCCCAAGTTCACTAGTTGATTCCTCATTGGTCTCTTATGCAATGTTACTTATCTTACATGGTTTGAAGTCTTTGCTATCTTTCAGTAGTTGGATATCCATGAACTTAATAATATTTGGACTGATATTAAACATTTTTAGATATGTTCTAAACACTTCTGGTTCAGATCTCATGTCCATCCATCATTCAGATTTTTACACCTATCAGTTTTCCCCAGTTGCTCATAGTTTTCCTAGTCTAGCCCTATATCCTCATGGAGTCACTGAAGCCTTTGTATTTGCTGTTACATATTCTAATGTTTCTGATATATCAGAGTTTTATCAGCCTCATATCATATCTAGAAAGGTGCTACATCAGATTGGAATATTGACATGTGATTCACATCACAATTCTGCAGTTATTCGGGGAATGGAGTGTGAAATAAATTGTCTTAATTTTTGTACTCTTTGGGAAGGAGTATGCACAAATATATTTTCCATTTAAGATTATGTTTGCAGATAATGGTTTGACAGCATAAATAAGCATTCAGATAATTCTCCTACTTCATCAGTTGATAAGATACGAGGAGTCTCTCCTCTTCCTTCTTCAAGGTTCTACACTCTAGCGCATGATCATGGAGTTCATGATTTATTCATAAAGTATTCCATCCATAATAAATTCCTTCAGCTCATTTAAGTGAAGATAATGATATGTTGAAGACATATTATTTCAAATTTTGTGCCTTGTCCTTTCTTGAGGGAGGATTTTCCCCATGTGGTTTTGCCTCTTTCCTCACTTTTTTGGACATAATAATTGTTAAAGGGTGACCATAGCCTTGTTGTTGGGCCTTATATGCATCCATATGGATATATATTCTTGACATACCATCATAAAGTCATACTTATAGGGGGTGTTGGAATATATTAAACCCACTCAATACTTAGGATACAATAATTAATCATTATTTGATTAATTATCTACCCACTAGCTTAATTAGTTGGCATCAAATTGCACATTAAAGTCAACACATGGCATCTATATCCCAAGAATGATTTATTTATGATTTTGGGTTGATATTTACCACTTTATGGACATCCAGAATTAGTAAACAACACTTTACAACAGATTCTGCTTTATTATGTTTTATCCTGCTTTTATATGGATAAGGTAAAGCTAGTTAACTAGGAAACTGGGTTCCTTTGTTGCCAACCCATCCTGCATTACTTTCTCTCAATTTTCCAGGATTAGCATGTTTTTCCATCTCCCTTGACAACTCACTCATGCTTTTGCTAATTCGTGAGGTCCTTGATAGATTTGGGAAGTGCTTTAGCCACCTATGGGGGTTTGCTATATTTTGATAATTCGGCCCTTTTGAGATTTATGATTTTCCTCCATAAAACTCAATTTTCCTATGAGGGATGTACTATTTATGTATACTATTCTTCATCATTATTCAATGGAAGGATACACTCCAATATTCATCTCTTCATTCATGTGATTCAGTCTCTTTTCTTCTCTCTAGTTTTATTGTGTATGCTTGTGAGAATTCTTAGTAGAAAGATCTATTTCCTGTGCTTCATCTTAGCATATGTGTTCATAGAATTGAAGATATTATTTCTACAATACTCAATTTTTGTGTCTATGTTTCATGCTACCAGGCTTGTTACTCCTAATTGGAAAATGCCTTCTTTGATTCACTAACAAAGGAGAAGGATAAATTGATACATATGGGTGCTCTCAGATCTTCCAATGGAAAGGATCGTGCTGTCATAGTTCAAGTAATTAATAATACCAAATCCAAAGAGAAGAAAATTGTGAAAGAGAAGAAGCCAAAGGCAGATAATGAAGATGAAAGTTTGAATCCTACTGATCAAGGTTCAATGAAGAAATTCAAGAAGAAAGGAAGTAAATACACATGTTCTTATTCTAGAAATGGATTTAATCATGAGAATAAATGTTTCAAGAAGAATATGGACATGTCTCAACTTCTTGAGAAGCACAACTTCGAAGTTCCAGATGAGCTAGAGAAGCCTGCTGATTCCTTAGAACACTGTCATAGTGCGCAATTCCAAGGTGATATAAACTATGCCTTGAGTTCTAGAGTTAAATAATTTCCTCATATATATGATATAGATTTACCTTATTATATATCAGAATAATAAATATCAGTTTCTTTCTTTTATAATCCACCTATCAGTCTCCTAGATTCATCTCTCAATACTTGTGATTTTTCACCAGATCCTGACTTGTCTTTGAGCAAATCTTCCTCACTTCATTCAAATGATAATAATTCTGATTTAAAAGTGTGTTTGCAGGATGATATGAATTTTAAGACACCATTCATACCACCATCCATACCATCTACCATACCTTTGATTACTCCTAAGACTATACAAACCCCAAGTTCAATAGTTGATTCCTCATTGGTTCCTTATGTAGTGTTACTCATATCAAATGGTTTCAAGTCTTGCCTATTTTTCACTGCTTGGTTATACATGAAAATAGTCATCATTGGAATTATATTACACATGTTTGGATATGTTATAAGCACTTATATTTCAGATATCAAGTCCATCTATAATTCATATTTTACACTTATCAGTTTTCCCTAGTTGCTTATACTTTTCCTAGTCTAGCCCCATATCCTCATGAAGACACTAAATATTTGGTATTTTCTGTTCCATATGATAATGTTTATGATATATCAAAGTATTTTCAGCCTCATATCATATCCGGGAAGGTGCTACATCATATTGAAAGAGTGATATGTGATTCACGTCACAATTTTGCAGCTATACAAGGAACTGTTTGTTTTAATTTTTGTACTCTTTGGGAAGGAGTATGCTCATATCTCTTTTACTTTTCAGATTGTGTTTTCATATAATATTTTGAAAACAGAAATAAGCATTCAGATAATGCTCCTACTTCATCATATGATGATATACAAGGAGTCTCTCCTCTTATTTCTTGCAGACTCTACACTCTAGCGCATGATCATGGAGTTCATGATTTCTTCATCAAATTATTTCACCAGAATAAGTTAATTCAGATCATTAAAGTGAATATAAAGACATAATTCAAATTTTGTGCCTTGTCCTTTATTGACAGAGTATTTTCCCGATGTGGTTTTGCCTCTTTCCTCAACTTTTTTGGACATGAATAATTGTAAAGGGTGACCATAGCCTTGTTGTTGGGCCCTATATACACCTATATGCACCTATATCCATATATGCATCTGATTATTTCATACATATCATCATAAATTCAAAATTAACGGGGGGTGTGGGGATATTATAAACCACTTCATACTTAGGATAAAATATTTAATCAATTTTTATTAAATTCCTACCTACTATCCTAGATAGTTGGCATCCACTTGCACCACTTGTGTAATGTCCTCTTCCGATTAGGCCTTGAGGCCCAAAACCGCTAACCTATGTGATTCCTGTGGATTTGAGCGGTTACTGACAGTTAGGGAATCATCTAAGGACTGATGCCATCCATAGAACATCTAGGGCATCATCATTAGGTCAAGAAGGGCCACTGGGGCCAAAGGCCAACTTCATGCATTCCATCAAAGCATTATTTAATGATGCATGCACTCATTTAAGTCTCCAGGCGCATGCATGCAAGTCAACTGAAAATTAGAAGATAAAGTGACCTAATTAGGTCAAAGATTAGGGTTTTCGCAGTTGAAAGTTATAAAATGAGGATAAAGCGAAAGGAGACTTCACTTTTGATGATTATTATTTTGGGAGATCTTGAATAGCAGCACAGCATGCAACACAACAGTTGGGGTTGGAGACGACGTCTTCAACTAGCGGGGTTTCGGTAGTGGAATATCTGCCCTAGTCTAATTCAGGGTAAGCCATACAGGTTCACCATTTGCTCTTACATTCATTCATAGTTATCCAGTATACGATGTAGATTGTTGTAGGGACACGTGTGCAGCCGTAAGAGGGGCTTTCAGCCAGAAATCCCTAATCAGTTGCTGGGTCTTCAGATCTCAGTTTTACTTTGAAAATCAGGCACCATTCTCATCATCGACATCTTACTCTGGTACCTGGTGATTATCAGATCCGACTGTGCTCATTCGGAGTAGTTATCAGCTATTTCGGGATCGGGGGGGCGTGAGCAGCTGTCTCTCTGGAACAATTCGCTAGGCTGCCTAGAGACCTCCAAAACTCCGCATGTACCAGGAATTCTATCTGGCACGGGAAGGCTATCCGTCCTACAAATCAGCAGCTCCATCAGACACCTCCTTCACTGCAAATGTCACCCTTATTTGATCTGGGGTTCTTGCTGCTGGGGTTTCACCAGAAGTAGAAGATATCAGTCCATCTCCTATTTAGTTCTTGATGCTTGCATACTCTCTCAGGAGCAGTCCAGCCAGCTTATCAGTGGTAAGTGTTCATTCTATCTCACAAACCCTAACCCTAATTTTTGCTATAAAATAGGGATTTTTGCATGGCAATTTGCATGCCCGGTTGTATCAGCATATTTGCATAGGAATAGAAAATATTAGGATTTGCGATATTACAGTGGTATCAGAGCTATCTTCTTTTCTAGTTGTGGGCTTAAGAAATGAAACATAGATGAATCCAAAGGGAGACCCTTTTGTAACCTATAGGAGGAGAGAGAGTAGATACACAGGGGACTTTGAGGATATCCAACTAGAAGATACCAATTCAGACATGGAACAAATAGGTATACACTCGGATAGGGGAAAAGGAACAGGAGAAGAGGAGGATAGGATGGAGTTTCATAACTTAGTATCTGCATTGCAAGACTTAGCAAAAGGGCAAAAAGATGTGCTCAATGCAATCAACAGATTATCGGCGAAACCAGAAATAGGTACCAATAGTACACCTCCCTCACCGGTAGATCGGGGATATACAAGCAGCAGTGGAAAGGTTGCATACACTAATATGCAAAATACTTTGCACATATATAGCAGACCTTCCAACAGGCCTACCATCCCTCACTTCTTGGTAGATGCAGTAGGTGGTCTGGTCATGCAGGTAGAACCTAGCGAGCCTTTTGGGGCATATTTGCAGGAGTATAGAGACTTAGGGGATGAGTTTCATGCTGCCATGTATTTTTCAGATTTCTACAACATGAAGAGCAGGAACATGCCCAGGAATTTCAACAAGGGTTTCAATCACAACTATGAGTTGCAGAAGACCTTGGGCAGGTTGACCATCCCGAACTTTGATGGGACTCGCGGAGGATCAGCGAGGATATGGGTTCAAAAGTTGGATACCTATTTCCAAATCAATCCCATGACAGAGACAGATGCCACTAAATTGGCTACAATCCACCTGGACGGAGAAGCTCACGAGTGGTGGTCCCACGGATTGGTGACATTGGGTCACAACACCATACACTCCTATAATGAGTTCACTCAGAAACTCATAGAGAGGTTTGACAGGAAGGATCTAGAGATACATTTCAGGGAGTTGGCTCAACTCAAACAGACCGGTAGTGTTGAAGCCTTCATCTCAGAGTTTTAGAGGATAGCAGTCATGGTAATAGATGTGTCAGAGAGCAAGTTGACTATGTTATTCACTAAGGCCCTCACAGAGCCACTACGGGGATGGGTGAAAGCCTACAAACCCCTCACTCTATAGGATGCCATTAGCAGAGCCAGAGATCTTCAGAATTCAGTCCCCAAAAACAAGTTCCCACTGAAAACCAATTTTCCTATTAGGGACAAGGACAAGAAACCTTTCTAGCAAGATGTTCCCAAGAAAACATGGTTAGACGAGGACACTAGGAAAGATTTGAGAAGGAAGAAACTATGCTTCACTTGTCAGGAACCATGGGTACCAGGACACAAGTGTGCAGGGAAGGCGAAGGCTCACTACATTGAGGTATATTCGGACAGTGATGAGTATGACTATGAGCAGGAAGCCACAGAAGAACTACGAGCAGCTGAGGAAGAATCACACCAAGGTGATACACCATAGGGAGTCATTGCTACATTATCTGGAGTACCAAGATTCCATACTCTTAGGGTCAAGGGAGTAGTACAGGGTCACAGAGTAGGAATATTGATTGATGGGGGAGCAACCCACAATTTCATTGACTCCGCTTGGGTAGCCAAGAGAGGTATTTAGACCAAGAAGTTGGAAGGATTCACTATAGCAGTAGCCGAGAACTCCGGCATGGAGTGCAACTACTAGATTCCAAAGTTGAATGTCACCTTAGGTAACTATCAGATGACAGATTCCTTCTACGTAGTGGATGTATCGAATACTCATGTAGTATTGGGTGTTCAGTGGCTTTATTCTATAGGGAAATACACTACAGACTATAGGGCAATGGAAATGGAATTCCAGGGGCCAGATGGCAAACGGGTAATTTTGAGGGGCATGAACACTTATCCCCCAAAACCGGTCTCGTCATAGAGAATGGAGGCAGTACTCCAACAAGATGATATAAAATGGGCTGCAAAATGTTTTGTCACCTTTAGGAAGCCCCCAGAGACCAACACACAACACCCAAATGACATTCAAACATTGCTACAGAAACATGAAAAGGTTTTTCAGGACCTTCCATCAGGAAGACCGCCAGATCGAGGCTTTGAACACATCATTGAGCTAGAAGAGGGGACACAAGCAATCATCACCACTCCTTACATGCATCCCAAAAGATACAAGGATGAGATTGAGAAAACAATCAAATAATTACTGGAGCTTGGATATATTCGACCCAGTTCTAGCCCCTTCGCATCCTCAATAGTATTGGTCAAGAAGAAGGATGGTACACTGCAAATGTCCATCGATTATCGAGAACTCAACAAAAATACCATTAAGAACAGGTATTCCATCCCCTGAATTGACGAACTCATGGATGAGCTTCGAGGAGCTAAATACTTCTCCAAGATTGATCTTTGCTCGGGATACCATCAGATCAGGGTAAGGGACCAAGACATCTCCAAAACCGCTTTTCGCTGTCACTATGGTCACTATGAGTTTTTGGTCATGCCTTTTGGACTTACCAATGCTCCAGCCAATTTTTAGTCATGCATGAACCACACCTTTAGAGCACAATTACGTAAGTTTTTTCTAGTATTCTTTGATGACATCTTGATTTATAGCAAAACATGGGAAGAGCATTTGAAACACCTGGACGAAGTACTGAACATTTTAGAAGAACATTCGATTTATGCAAAAATGTCTAAGTGTGAGTTTGGCATGAAGGAAATGCTGTACTTAGGACACATAATCAATGCAGTAGGAGTACAGGTTGATATGGAGAAAATCCGAGATATCAAAGATTGGCCTGCGCCGAAAACTGTTACAGAATTGAGAGGTTTCTTGGGTCTGTGCAGTTATTACTAACGGTACGTTAAGGGATTCTCCCAATTTGTAGCACCCCTCATAGATCTAACAAAGAAGGGAGCGTTCACTTGGACAGACTTAGCACAGAAAACTTTCAAGGAGATGAAGGTTATTATGAGTTCCTGTCTAGTTTTAGCATTACTAGGCTTCTCACAACCCTTCGTAGTAGAATGTGATGCCTCAGGGGAAGGGTTAGGAGCGGTGTTGATGCAAAACCATCACCCTATTGCATTTGAGAGCCGCAAAGTGAAGAACTACGAGCGTCACTACTCCATATATGACAAAGAGATGCTAGCCATCTTACATGCTCTTACAAAATTCAGGCAGTACTTGGTGGGCAGTAAGTTCAAACTCAAAACCGATCATAATAGCCTCAAGTATTTCCTGGACCAGAAGGAACTGAATGAGCGATAGCAGAAATGGGTCAACAAAGTACAAGCCTATGATTTCGAGATCGAGTATGTAAAAGGTAAGAATAATGTAGTAGCTGATGCATTATCCAGGCGTCCCTCCTCATTATCTCTTAGTAGTATATCCACAGATTGGAGGGCACTTCTCTTAGTAGAATACTCCAAAAATAAATTCGCTTGCAAATTATTGGATGGACAAATTTAGGATGACAGGTACAGGATTGTTGATGACATCATCTATTACAAGAACAGGATATACCTCGTCCTAGAATCCACATTAAGGAAAAAGATCATTCAGGTAGCACATGATTCTCCTTTATCAGGGCATCAAGGTTTCTTGAAGACCTATAGGCAGATCCGAGAGAGGTTCTCATGGAAGGGCCTCAAGGGGGGAACTATGCAGCATGTATGGGAATGTAGCATCTGTCAGCAGAACAAGATTGAGAACATCCATCCAGCAGGGTTACTTCAACCACTACCGATTCCAGAGCAGAAGTGGGAAAGCATCTCCATGGACTTTATTACAAGATTGCCCAAGGTCCAAGGGTGAGATTGTTTATATGTAGTAGTTGACAGACTGACCAAGTTTGCACATTTCTTTTCAATATCATCAGACTACTTAGCAGCTCAAGTAGTTGAGTTATTCTTCAGGGAGGCCTTTAGGTTACACGGGTTACCTAAGGCCATTGTTAGTGATCGGGATAGTAGATTCATAGGTGCCTTCTAGCAGGAACTATTCAGACTAGTGGGGACTGAACTGGCTACCAGTACGAGTTATCATCCCCGGAGCGATGGACAAACTGAAATAGTCAACAAGTGGATCGAACGATATTTAAGGAACTATGTAGCAGGGCAGCATCGGACCTGGATCAAATGGCTACACCTAGGGGAGTATTGCTACAATACTACCTATCATATGTCTATTAGGATGACTCCTTTTAAGGCATTATATGGTTACGAGGCCTTGGACTATGTAGATTTGGAATTTGGATATAGTAGGGCTCCTAAGGCTAAGGATTGGATTTAGGACAGTCAAGACATTATGAAAATCTTGAAGGAAAACTTACAAACAGCTCGAAATCAACATAAGTTGTATGCCAGAAAACATAGGGTTGAGCGGAGCTTTGAGGTAGGGGATTTGGTATACCTAAGGCTCCAACCTTATAGGCAGTCTTTTCTTAAGAAGAAAGGAGCAGAAAAGTTAAAACCTCGCTTCTATGGACCCTACAGAATAATCAGGAAGGTGGGAGAGGTGGCATATGAACTAGAACTTCCACAGGAAAGTAAAATTCACAATGTGTTCCATCTGTCTAACCTAAATAAGACCCTTGGGAAACACATTGCTCCATCTACAGAGTTACCTCCTTTAGATGATGAGGGACTGTTGATACTAATTCCCGAACGGATCATACAGACTAGAGAAAGGAAGCTCAGAAACTGGGTAATCAGAGAGTACTTGGTTCAGTGGAAAGAACTGCCGCCATAGGATGCCACCTGGGAAGGTGAACAGGTATTGCAACATCCCAGTTTGTAGTTGCTTGAGGACAAGCAATCACAAGTGGGGAGGACTGTAATGTCCTCTTCTGATTAGGCCTTGAGGCCTAAAACCGCTAACCTATGTGATTCCTGTGGGTTCGAGCGGTTATTGACAGTTAGGGAATCATCTAAGGACTGATGCCATCCATAGAAAATCTAGGGCATCATCATTAGGTCATTAAGGGCCACTGGGGCCAAAGGCCACCTTCGTGCATGCCATCCAAGCATTATTTAATGATGCATGCACTCATTTAAGTCTCCAGGCGCATGCATGTAAGTCAACTGAAAATTAGAAGATAAAGTGACCTAATCAGGTCAAAGATTAGGGTTTTTGCAGTTGAAAGTTATAAAATGAGGATAAAGCGAAATGAGAATTCACTTTTGATGATTATTATTTTGGGAGCTCTTGAATAGTAGCACAGCAGTTGGGGTTGGGGATGGCGTCTTCAACTAGCGGGGTTTCGGTAGTGAAATATCTACCCTAGTCTCATTCAGGGTAAGCCATACAGGTTCACCATTTGCTCTTACATTCATTCATAGTTATCCATTATACAGTGTAGATTGTTGCAGGGACACATGTGCAGCAGTAAGGGGGGCTTTCAGCCAGAAATCCCTAATCAGTTGCTGGGTCTTCAGATCTCAGTTTTACTTCGAAACTCAGGCACCATTCTCATCATCGACATCTTACTCCGATACCCGGTGATTATCATATTCGACCGTGCTCATCCGGAGCAGTTATCAGCTATTTTGGGATCAGGGGGGGCGTGAGCAGCTGTCTCTCTGGAACAATTCACTAGCCTGCCTAGAGACCTCCGAAACTCTGCATGTACCAGGTATTCTCTCTGGCATGGGAAGGCTATCAGTCCTGGAAATCAGCAGCCTCATCGGACACCTCCTTCACTGAAGACGTCACCCTTATTTGATCTAGGGTTCTTGCTGCTGGGGTTTCACCGGAAGTAGAAGATATCGGTCCATCTCCGATTCAGTTCTTGATGCTTGCACAATGCATACTCTCTCAGGAGCAGTCCAACCAGCTTATCAGTGGTAAGTGTTCATTCTATCTCACAAACCCTAACCCTAATTTTTGCTATAAAATAGGGATTTTTGCATGGCAGTTTGCATGCTCGGTTGTATCAGCATATTTGCATAGGAATAGAAAATATCGGGATTTGGGATATTACAACTTGGTCAATACTTACCATATATACCACAGGAGCGCCTTTATCCTGATTCTGGTTTGATCCCATCCACTTTATTGACTACCAAAATTAGTAAGTGTGCCTTCCTACAGATTTCGTCATTGTTCTTCTTTATTCCATCTTTTCAGTGGATAAGGTAAAGCTAGTCAACTAGGAAACTACTATCTTTTGTTGCCAACCCATCCTCCATGATTTTATCTACACATTCTAGGATTAGCATGTTTTTCCATCACTCGTCACAACTCACTCATGATTTATCTAATTCATGAGGTCCTTGACAGAGTTGGAAAGTGCTTTATCCACCTATGGGGGTTTATCATATTTAGTAAGCCTGATTTATGAGCTAGCATGAGTTGTCTTCCACCAACTCAATTTTCCTTTATAAGAATATATTACTATTTTAATAATCAATCAATTCATTATTGATCATCAATCAATTATTCATTCTTCACTTCTTCATGTGATTCAGTCTCTTTATTATTCTCTCTATTTTCCTTGTGCATACTTGTGAGAATTATCTTGTAGCAAGATCTACCTCTTGTGCTTCTTATTTTCATCAAGGATCTATTTCTACATGGTAGAAGAGATGCAATTTATACAATTATCAAGTTTCATAACTCTCAAGATAGGATCCACATCGTAAATTCCAAAAAATTTCACTCTCTCTAAAAATATTTACATGGAAGAAGACATAACCATAATATAATATGAGAACCCAATGGATAAAAAGGAAAAAATGGTTGAAGAAAGGAAGCATGGAAAATGGGTTGTCATATAGAGTGGGAGAGTTTGGATTCATGACCTCTTCCCCACACCTTCCCCAACCCACCTCAAAGGTTAGCCAAAACATATCAGCACCCCGTCCTTATCTTATGATACAAACCTTGATTTTTAGCGTTGTTTTTTTGTGACGTCGTGGAATTGTGTCGATGAATTGTTCTTCTTCTCATCAGGATTCTTAGATGAATTGAGAAACTTTGGACTACTTTTTATTACTGAAACACATCACATTGGTATGAAGTCACTCCTTACCTTTCCAATAAATTGAGAAACTTTGGACTACTTTTTATTACTGAAACACATCACATTGGTATGAAGTCACTCCTTACATTTCCAATATACTACTAACGAGCAATACATAGACTGAAACTTTTTCGTGACTTTAAATATGATACTGAGATCATATGTATTCACAAAGATTATAATAAAATGGAAAATTCCAAGTTTGGAAGGGTGGGAGAGTAACGATGTCTTGTTGATTGTGTGAAGAAGGAAATTGTATTTAAATAATGAAGTAAAGTAAAATATGCTATGATCGATATTTTGGAAAATGTTGAACTTCCTTTCTACATTATTACGAGTTTTGAGTTTTACAATTATTAAAATCTTCAATCCTTATCTCTAATATAGTGAATAGGGGATATCAATGCAACATTAAGATTATAATGGCCCAAGAAGGTTGATTGTTATATTTGTTGACACTATACAAGGTTAATTGGTTGTGTTGTTCTTTGAATTTAAGGTAAACTGTTGTGAATTAGTTGAATATATGTATATGTTAATGATTTGATCAAATGTGATCATTTGAATAATAAAGTGATATTGATCTTTTTGGGTGAGTAAGAGAATAATAATTTATTTGTTGATTATGCAAATGATAAAATTGATATGAATGTGTATTTTGGATTAGTGTTTTGGTTACATTAATATTTATATTATTTTTTATAATTATAAACATCTTCAATCATTTCAATCATTTCTAACGTGTAGTGAATAAGATTATTAATGTTTCGTTATTAAGGTTATATATGGTTGGACAAGGTTGATTGTTGTGTTTACTAAAATTGTAAAAGGTTGATAGTTGGACAAGATTTATTTTTGCATTTGGTAACATTCTACAAGGTTGATAGTTTGTCTTAGTCTTTGAATTCATGGTAGGTAGGGTGTGGATTTAATTAGTCAAATATGGTAGACATGTAGATGTTGATGGTTTTAGTAAACTTTGATCACTCAACGTGTCTTTTATGTGAGTCTATTCAATAGTTATTTGGTCCTCACATGATGGGCTAGGCTATCATTGTGTACAAAGTTGTTGCAAGTTGGCCTAGGTCTAAGACCTAAACATAGTTGTAAAATATTTTATTAGAAATTTTCTTTAGCATGGAACTAGTATTGGGACAAAAGTGTTATGGAACCACTAATGATCATAATACAAGAGGAGGGACATCAACTTTGTATTGGGGCTTTGATTAGAGAACTCCTCTATAACAATGGTCCCCATTCGCTATTATGTTGTTTGTCCAAGAAACTTTCGACACCTTTGATGTAGAGTGGAATGTTTTTATTCTGAGTACATTCAATGTTGTCAAATATTTGTTCATCTCCATTGACAACTTAAAACTAATATATGTCAACTTGAATTGTCAAATTAAACCTAAGGTATGTCATATAGGGGTTAAAATTGTGTAGTCAATGTTTCAAGAAGATGTGCTTTGTAATTCCACAAAAAATCCATCTTGATATAACTATAGTGTTTATTTTTTTGCTAGTTTCCAATTTGAAAGCCCCGGTGTCATCATAAATATTTAGTACAAATTTGGTTTGGCATAGAACTAGCATTGACACAAAAGTGTGTAACACTATTGAACTATCTCCCTTGCACAAAGTTGATCATGATGTTAGTATAGGGGCATCAACATTGTGTTAGGAATCTTGATATCACTAAATAGATACATATTTATATCACCACAATAGATCCATTTAGTTAGGAATCTTGATATCAAAATAAACAAGACAAACCACTTGAACTATTCAGGAATTATAAACAACACCTAAAAACAAAATGAAATCTAATTAGAGGGGGTGTGGTTAACCCATGACAACCCCATTGTTATCAATTTTAAGGACCCTCAAGATATGCTCCACATCATACGATCCAAAAAAATTCACCCTCTCTAAAAATATTTACATGGATGAGCAAGACCTAACCATAATATAATACAAGTACCTAGAACAAAACAAAAATGGTTGAAGGAAGGAAGCATGTAAAGTGGGTTGTCATATGGAGTAGAAGAGTTTGGATTCATGACCTCTTCCCCACACCCCTCAAACCCACCCCCAAGGTTGGTTTGAAACATATCACGCCCCATCCCTTGTCTTACGACACAAACCTTGATTTTTAGCACCTTTCTTTATGTGACAATGTGGAATTGTGTAGGTAGACCATTCTTCTTCTCATTGGGATTATTATATGATATAAGCAAATGCAACCTTATTTTTTTAATGAAAATATATCAAATTGATATCAAGTAATTCCACATTCCCTATCAAAATTGGGTATTCAGATTACATATTACGGGTGGACAACATGGACTCGGTAAGATGAATTAGACATTGAAAATGAAATACAATATTTACCCTTTTATGTTGTCATGAATCAATTTTGGTAACTTATGCATCCATGAAGGTTTTATGCTATGTTGGACATTTCACTAGAAATAGTAGTGATGTTTTACTTTTTGATGCATTATATGATCATATATATGAGGCCCACTCATGAATAATATGTAATGATTGGTTACGGCCATTTTGTACAACGCGATTCACTAATGAATGAATTAAAAAAAATTTGGGGGGAGAAAAATAATTCACTCCCTACCTTTCCAATATACTCCTGACTATCAATACATAGACTGAAACTTTGCCTTTACTTGAAAGATTATAGTGAGATCACATGTTTTGACAAAGATTCTATTGGAATGGATAATGCCAATTTTGGAAGGGTGAGAGAGTAATAATGTCTCGTTGATTGTGTGAATAAGAAAATTAAAATGGATATGTATTTAAATAATGAAGTAAATTAAAATATGCTAGATTGATATTATGTAAAATGTTGAACTTCTTAGAGTTTTGTCTACATTACTACAAATTTCAAGTTTTACAATTATAAAAATATTTAATCGTTATCGCTAATATAGTGTATAGTGGCTATCATGTCTATAATTGGTTCATTAGGATTATAATTGTTGGACATGATTTCTTGTTGTATTTGTTGTCACCAGGGTTGAAATTTGGCGTCCTACACTGCACGTCAAGAATATTTTGCATGACGTTTTGTTATAGCGTGAATTTCCACACCTTATGCTTCATGTTTTGATGGCTTTCCCTTATCCCTGTGTAGACTCACTATACCCCCCTTACTCAATATATCCCTAATGATTCAGTATAACCCTACAAAAGAAAATTTTGAAGATACAAATAGGTCAACACTCTTGTATACACAACTCACACCATTATATACTGCATACATCAGGTTTTGTGATCAAAACAAAAAATATTTGGTGTTTTCTTCATCAAGTAACAAATAGCTTGATCCTTGGCCTTCTTATGCTTGGAAAAACTTTAATTCAACCCTCCATTTTCCATTTAAGAGCTATATATTGAGCCATTGTGAAGCATTTGAGGGGGATAAAGTTTGAGAGTAAGGAAACTATAGTGAAAATTTTCCCCATTGCCATATGATTGTGTTAGAAAAATAGGACCACATAGCAATAACAATAAACAAGATGCAAATATTAAAACATAAACACATTACAAGAGAGACACCCATATAACGTGGTTCACCCAAGATGGGATGCATCCACATAGAAATCGCCAATCCTTTTATTATTATACCGTCTAACAAAATGAAGGTACACAACTTGTAGTAAACCCGCTACACTTCCTCTTCACTCTCTCACACAATCACATATATCATTTTACAATGCTAAGATATAATATAATACAATACATAGTCGTATTACAATGCTTTCATTTTATAAGGGAATTACCATGGGAAAATACCACAGATCACCTAATACCACGGGCTCATAAACTGTTGGCCAACAAACATCCTAAAAAATTTCTTTTGGGGGCTTCGACCTGAACTCCAAAACCGGAGGGGGGGGGCGATGTCCCCTTGCTAAGATGAGTGAACAATAAAAATAGGGTACAAACACAACTAAACAATAAAATATTTGAATCAGGAAGATCAAGTTACACAACCAACAATCTCCCACTTGAAGACTGATCACAACAACTCCATCGTTGTTGCACTTGCTAGACTATGATTTGAACCTTGGACCTGGAAAATTTCTCATCTTCACCTTAATGCTTGAAGGCCAACAGAAACCAAATAGGAAATCAGTTTCTCTCTGGTTACTACCTTTGTCAACATGTCTACAAGATTCTAGCTAGTATGTATATTTTCCAACTTTAACATTTCATCTTCTATAATAGATCTTATGAAATGGTACTTGAGTTGTATATGTTTAGTATTAGAATGGAAGCATGAGTTATTTGTAATATGAATGGTACTCTTGATGTCACTATACAACCTTCTATTCTCCTGCTTCTTACCCAATTCCTCCATGAACCTCTGCAACCAAACAATCTCTTTACTACCCTCTGTAGTAGCAACATACTCTACTTCCATTGTTAAAAGTGCAACAACCTTTTACAATTTCAAAATCCAACTTTCTGTTTTTCCACCAGCTACAGTAAAAACATACCTTGTGGTGCTCCTCCTGTAGTCTTTATCACCTACCATATCTACCTCAACATATATGCGGGAATATAATAAACCCACTTAATACTTAGGATAAAAATATTTAATCCATGGGGTCTTCACTTAGTGAAACCATGTCATAGCGCCTTTGTTCATGGGATATTAAAGAATATCCCTAATTTTACTATATATTGATAATTACTTACAAAATTCCTTTTGTTGAGTCCCCCTCCCAATACATATTTCCAATTAAAAAACCCCTTTTTTACAATATATTCCTTATTTTTACTAGAAGCCCCTTTTTATACCCCCCAGTACCTATAAACCCCCCTTACCTTATTCCTCGCCCCCCAANCCCTTTATGAATGAACGTGATAAGATATTGCTCAACAAGGTGAATCCCCTGTGATTTAATCATCCGGATTCTCATTTGATCCTGTCCACTTTATTGACTTCCATAATTAGTAGTTGTTCCTTCCTGCAGATTTTGTCTTTATTGTGCTTTATTCCAGCTTTTATGTGGATAAGGTAAAGCTAGTCAAGTAGGAAACTGCCATCTTTTGTTGCAATCCATCCTCCATCATTTTCTTTATGTATTCCAGGATTAGCATGTTTTTCCATCATTCATGACAAATCACTCATGATTTAGCTAATTTATGAGGTCCTTGACTGATTTGGGAAGTGCTTTAGCCACATATGGGGGTTTATCATATTTGGTAAGTCAAATTTATGAGCTAGCATGAGTTGTCTTCCACCATCTCAATTTTCCTTTATAAGGATGTATTACTATTGTAATAATCAATCAAGTATTTGGTTAATAAATCAAGTCTTTGATTCAATAATCAATCATTCATTGGATCACTTCTCTTGTATCCAATCTCTTTATTCTTCTCTCTATTTTCCTTGTGCATACTTGTGAGAATTATCTTAGTAGCAAGATCTACCTCCTGTTCTTCTTCTTTGTATCAAGGCTCTTTTTCTAATGGTACCAGAGCCACAATTTCTACATATCCTCGTAGAACAGTGTCTATACCTTCAAAACATAATGCATGAGAAGTGGTACCTCTCAAATACCTAAGAATCCACTATACTTCCCTCCAATGCTCTTTACCTGGATTGTCCATATACCTGCTCACAACTCCCACTGCATGTGCAATATCTAGTATTGTGCACAACATGGCATACATCAAGCTACCACTTCCAATGAATAGGGAACCTTGGACATGTATTTTATCTCATCATGTGTCTTGGGACACATCTCCTTACATAGTTTGAAATTTCTGGCCAAAGGTGTACTAACTGTTTTTTCATTCTTCATTCTAAACCTGTCCAACACATTTTCTATGTACTCACCCTGAGGCAGTGTCAATTTGAAACTTTTCTTGTCTCTTGTTATTCTCATACAAAGGATTTTCTTTGCAACACCCAAATCCTTCATCGCAAATGATTTAGATAGTTTCCTTTGATGAGCACATTATATCCTGCATGTTAGACCCTGCAACAAGCATGTAATCCACATACAATAACAAGATAATATATATTCCATTATCTAGCCTCTTGAAATAAACACAGTGGTCATAATGACATCTACTATAACCATGTTATGTCATAAACTTATTAAATTTGAAATACCACTATCTTGGAACTTGTTTTAGGCCATACAAGGTCTTATTCAACATGTAAACCAAATTCTCCTTCCCTTTGACCTCATACCCCTGTGGCTGTTGCATATAAATCTCTTCCTCCAAATCCCATGGATAAAGATTGTTTTTACATCTAAATGTTCATGATGAAAATCTTCTACCACCACCAGAATTAAAATATTCCTAATTGAAGTCATTTTAACGATAGGAGAAAGTAATTCATCAAATTCTATACCTTTTTTTATGCAAACCCCTTTACAAAAAGTCTAGCCTTGTACCACTTCTTGCCTCCTTCTTCCTTCTACCTATAAAGCCATTTATTTTGCAATGCTCTTTTACCTGCAAGAAACTAAAAAAAATACCAGTCTGGTTTCTTACCAATGAGTCCATCTCCTCATTCATGCCTTGCTCCAACTTATTTTTAGTTTCCACTTGCATTGTTCCTTCATAACTTTTTGCTTTGCCAAAATTAGTCGTCAATAAATAAAACAATGAAGGAGAGAATCATTCAGGGGGTCTACTTAACTTGGTACATATTCTTACACTTGTAGGATTTTGAGGTACTTGCTGGTGTTCTTGATTTTCTGGTACCTTTGGAACTTCATTTTCTTTGATTTCATCAAGCATTGTGTACTCCGTGTTTACCTTTTCTTCTTTATTTCCCTGCAACTGATCTTTGTACATAAACTTTTCATTGAATACTATGTATATACTCCTAATTAATTTGTGATTTTCATAATCCCATAAGTGACTACCAAAATCATCAACCCCATATCCAATAAACGAGCATTTCTTGGATTTAGACTCAAGCTTTGTTCTATTTTATTTTTCAATATGGACAAATGCTTCACAACTAAATGTTATAAGGAATGAGTAGTTTACCTTTTTACCTGTCCATGCCTCGTATGGAATCCCATCGTCCAAAGCACTTAAAGGACCTCTGTTTATTAAGTAAACAAAAATATCTACAACATCAACCCAAAAATATAAGGGCAACCTTGCATGCAATCTCATACACCTTTCACACTCCATGATCATCCTATTCATCCTTTCTGACATGCCATTTTCTTGCGGTGTTCTTGGGATTGTCTTCTCTCTACGAAATCCCATGGTATGAACAATAAATATAAAACTCCTTGATGCAATATTCACCTTTATTATCATATTTGAGACACTTCAATATTTTCCTTATCTCATTCTCAACCAATTATTTCAACTTCTTAAAACTAGTAAACACATTAGATTAATGTTTAATGAAATAAACCTAGGTTTTTCTAGTTGCATCAACAATAAAAGCATTATAATAACAAGAACCACCAAGAGATTGTACGTGAGTTGGTTCCCATACATATGTATGCACAAGTTCTAACTTTTCTCTCTTCTTCTGTTTCCCAACCTTGAGAAATCTAACTCTCTTTTGTTTTCCATTAACACAGTTCTCACAGAGTTCCAAAATTTCCCTCTTTATATCTGAAAGGAATTTCCTTGAGTGAAGAATCTACATCCCCTTCTCACTCATGTGGCCAAGCCTATGATGCCACAACACTGCACCTGTTTTTGTGGAAGCTACAAAGATAGAATAATGTTTGTAGGAATTCTGCAATCGGTGTAGACACCGCTTGTTCCTCTAGCCTGTATGGTACAATTATAGAACAAAACACCACATCAGTATATCCTTTCCCTAGATGGTTAATCTAATAATGAAAGTCACTCTTATACCTTAGATCTACAAGCTTTTGTCTTTGTTCCATGGCTCTTCATGCGATCTACAGTACCTGCAAAGAAGCATCAAGAAAACAAGACAAAAAGATGAGAGTAACAATATATATTAGCAATCTATGCTAGTGATCAAGGAATCCAACAATATTTAACTGATATTAATACAAATCAAATATGGGAAAGGGAAACACTTTTGTATTAATCAAATAAGAAGGTAAAACTACAACCAAATCCTTGATGTTGCTAGCTTTTTCTTCCACAATGGTCTTACAACACACTCACAACACTCTATACTCACACAAAGCTCTTTGCACACAAACTCACTCAACTTTTCCTCAATACCAAACTTCAATCCAACAACATAAGGATGCTCTTCTTGGTCTCCCTTCACTCCCTCTATGTAGGCTTCTTTTATAGGCCAAGTAAGGTCCACATGGGATGATATTCTTTAGGAAATGGATAGGGGATGATCCCTATGGGTGAGGAGGTCGAGTTCCACCTCTCCTTAGATAATAGGAACCACCTCCATGAGGGCTTTCATATGGAAGCTTCTTGAAACTTCATTTTCCCCATTTTAACTCTGTTAGCGCTTTCTGCACAGAAGGTAAAGGTGTTGACGCTCCTTGTGAACAGGGTAAAGGTGTCGGTGGTGCTTGATGTCAATGGACAATAGGCACCGATGCTCTGTCATAAGGGAGAAAGCGTATCAGCCTACTTAATAGTGGGAAAAAACATCTAGAAGAATCCTTGGCCAAGTTCTTTGAAGGGTGCTTAGGCATCAGTGGATATTTTAGGTGCAGTATAATTCCCCCAAAAGTATGAAGCTAGAAGGATGTGATATGTGAAATAGTTTGCTAGATATCATTCTGGTATCAAAGGCAAAGAGAGATGGGCTCACAACTGACATAAGACGAGTAACTCACTTTTCTGACTCAACCATGGCTGTGGACCAATACACTGCAGATCCATGAAGATGATTATGCCATGGCTACCAATAATACACTGTAGATACATTATCAATGACATAAAAAGAAGAACATGGCTACATAACATACAAATTAGATCCATGTTATCCAAACTCAATACTAGACATAGCCACCAAACATACAATGTGGATCCATGTCATGACTTCAAGTAATTTTCCATCGCAACCCGAGGATAGGAAATTACGTAGATGAGGCCTAACTGCTCAGGGTCTTCATTCCAATACCCAAACGATACGATTCTAGCCATGTGAATAGATGTCTTGATGTCGAACATGGTAGAAAACACTTGATTATAACCCATTAATGTAAATTGTTAACAAGTGCAAGGGAAATCACCATTGATGTCAATGATCCCCAAGGTATCCCAGTACATTCTCCCAAGTGTGAATAAGGGTTTTCAAGTTGAACACTTGATAGAATATTTCAATCAAAGGTCATTGATGAAAACCTACTTTCGAACGCGAGGAAACCTGCCATTGAGGCATGCATGCTCGAAGGTACTTGACTTGGTTTCTAAATATAATCCCTGGAATGATGTGCTGAAGTCGACATGAATAGAATCATTGAAGGAGGGCCATGAAGTTCCCCCCATCATCGGCATGAAACATGAACAAAAGTTGATTTCGAAGTGATGAAACAACCATGAAACAGACTCAGACACAACAAATTTTATAGGAAGGTAAAGTTACTGACGAGTTGGATTGCAAAAGAGACATCTTATGAACAAATTGTGGCATGCCAAATGACTTGGAAGCATTGAATTGATGAGACATAAACCCAATGTAATGCAAGGAATATGACGATGCATTCTTTGAATTGAATCAAAGGAGTTAGGTGACTCACAAAAGTGGATCGACTCGAAGACAAGCTAAATACCCAATTGTTCATAAATGCAAATGCAAACAGGTGCCATGTTCAAAGGTGGACTCTGAGATGCCATCGATACAAATGAAAATATAATCCCCTTTCCCTTAATTTCCCCACCACGAAGGATGAGTGCCTCTTTTCATTTTTACGAGTTCAAAGAGGGTAACAAACACTCGTTGTAGCTTATCGAAAGATGAGTCCATTCTCATATGTTTTACGAACCTAAGAAAGGAGAGGATCGTTCCCAAAAGAGGGTCTCTGAGTGTTTAATTTAATGAGTCCATTGAAAGCTAACTCGTTATCATTCATGTTTAGCGAGTCTGAACGAAGATAGAAGAAGGCTCCAAAAGGACCTTTTTCGTACGATTTAGTCCCTAGAGCCCGAAAAAGTATAAAATAATGCCTTAGAGAACTCTTCTAGATGAAGTCAACTAGAGTATTCCTTTTTCACAATTAGTCAATCCGAACCCAAAAGGGGGTAAACTATCGTCGAAAAATATGACTCTTCAAGTACTATTACGAGAGTGAAGAAGACAAGTTCACTCGACAATCTTTTCGCATTTTAAGGAGTCTCAAAAGAGTTTAAATGTGACTCCATAAGAGGTCCTCTTTTTCATAAACCACTTTTAATGATTCTGAAAAGTATACTCGATACCCTTTTACTAGTTTTTTAACGAGCATGTCGAAGGTATAAACAACACTTGATACTTTTTCATCTTATCCCAAATCATGAAAAAGACAAAAGAACCTTACGACATAACCATGACACTTCGCAAATATGACCTAAAATCTTTGAAAATCAAGTTAGGACCAAATTCATATAAAAACTATATAAAGTAAATAGTAAAAAACCCTAAAATTAAAATATTTTGACTTTAATAATGAAAATGAAAATAAAAATTACTATAAAAGGAGAGTAGATAGTGAATTTTTACCATTGTGACTTCTTTTACCATAGTGAGAGTGAAATTGGTGAAAAATAGTTGATTTTCAGTTGCTGATTCCGGGAGCTATGGACCACCTCTACGCAAACCACTTGGACTAGGTAACATATAACTCTTATCCCCTCATTTTCACCGATGCATTTCTTGTTTTAAAGGTCATTTTTTTGGTTTTTGGGGAAAATCCCCAAAGGGGCAGCGCGCATACATGTTGTCTCCTTTTTCCCTTTCAAGAGATGTACCGATGCATCCCTCGAAAAAGAAAGGGGCATTGAAGGTGCTTTGTAACCTAAGGGGAAAGGGTTTGATGCTATGTTCTATAACAAACAGTGCGCTAGTGGCCATGTCACCCAAAAAACCAACACACGACCATTTTTTAAGAGGTATTTCTTTCTCCAAACAATTTATACTTGCTTCTAATGGGTGATTAAATGTTTTTACAGGGAAAATTGGAAGCAAGATGGTCATATAGAAAGAGAGACAACATGAAATTGATGACCTCCAGAAAAGAAATGAACCAGTCACCTTGAGGGCCCTCCGTGAGTGTGGGCTCCTCAATTTTTTCCGGATACCAGGGATGAGAGCCTATGTGCAACTGCTAGAGCACATGATATGGATGTGGGATCCTGACCAACAACATTTTGTAGTGGGTACCCATACTCTCACAATAGATGTAGAAGAAATCTATTTTCTGACTGGTCTATCCTGTAGGGGAAGACCAGTGAGATTGACAGGACCACGAGGCGGTGAGGGCTCCATAGATGACCTGATTGATGACCACTACTCGATCGGGAATCATTCAATTGGTGGGAAGATTCTCATCAAGCACATTATATACAGACCATTGAGGACTGTAGCCTTTACCATCAAGAAGATTGCAGGTACTAGGTCAGCTCACTTGACCATGTAGGCGCATATGTTGTGTGCCTTGGAGTGTATGGCTCCCATTGTATTCAACTGGAGTGAGGTTCTCTTGGTTAGCTTGAAAGATCACCTAACCAAGTGCAGGAGGGGCGAGCTGAAGCAGTTTGGTTATGGGGAAATAGTAGTAAATTTATTCCTGGAGAGGGTCCCATTGATGAGACCCCAAGTTCCACTGAGCAGATTGGATGCATAGGACCCACAAATGAGTAGGTGGGTGGATTCCATGGCCTGCTATGGTTATGGAGGAGGCCCTAGGGTCACCTACGGGCCAGCCTTTTTCCATTGACTGAGGAGCCAACTTTTGATGATAGAGGACTATGCCTACATGAGGACTGACTTCCATGAGGATCCTGACTTTACGCTTCCAGAGGGGAAAAGTGGGATGACCGAGGTAAGAAAGAAACCATTATCCATGTTTTTCTATATTTTTAATTTCATATTTGATTTTTATGTTGTAATGCAGAGATTTACAAAAATCTCTTGTGCAGATGTTGGGCCTTCCTATCTAGCTGGAGCCTCGCCTATAGAGAGGCAAGGATAAGTTCGAGATATGGTGATCCGCTATACTAAGGCAGATGAGGATCTTAACAAGATGGAGGAGAACCTACAATGTTTGACTGTGGGGATTCAAGAAATCTCCATTGATGACCTACCTAGGCACTACCAGTGCTAGATTGTAGCGGTTCCAAGCCGCTTTGGGAGGATAATCCATAGAGTGGCTCGAGCCATGATGTGCTACCATGAGTACAATCATGATGATTATCCCATAGTGGCTCCCACATGTTTTGTATTGTACCTATACTGAAAGCTTCGAAGCTTTAGTTTTTTCCCTCTATGTATTTTGAAACTATGACAGTCTCAGACTTCGGGTGATCTGAAAGCTTGATGCTTCAATCCTTTTTGTATCTCAGCTTTACCTTTATATATATATATATGAAAACCTTTTATTTACAGATGTGTGTGAAAATGTGATGTGTGAATTTATGCCTACTATGAATCCAAATGCATGATTTTTATGTTAAAATGAAGTTAACTATGAGCAATATACCAATATAAGACAAAGTTCACCAGGGAATCTACCACATCATTTAAATGTCTTGGAACATGTTGATAAGAAACTTACTCAAAATAACTTTCTAAAATCCTAACTCTTCGGAATGTATGAAGGAGTAGGGGGTTCTAGATGGTGTAGACTCAATTTAACTGATGCACAACCAACTCCGAGTCTAAGTAACTTCCTAATTTCTCTTACATCATTAGCGAGGGATTCCGTCAACAACCCAATCACCTCATGATACTCTGTGAGATTGCTGGTGGAGGGACCTAAACAAGTACCCCTTGAATTCACCAGATCACCTTTAGGATGTTGATTGTGGATCCTGATCTTCTAGATCCAGAGATATTATTCAGTTGTGTTTGTACCCTAGGTGTACTATACACTCATTCCCCCTGCCTTGGGATTTGGGGGAATGAGTGTACAGTACATTTTTGCGGACCCATGGTATTGGGTTAACTGTAGTATTTTCCCATGGTATTTCCCCTATAAATGAAAGCATTGTAACATGACTGTGTATGGTATTATTTTGTATTGTAAACAATATCTATGATTGTAACCACTTATACTATGAAACGAGAAATATATACTATGAACGAGAACTCTACCCATAAAAACGATGATTTTTGCAAAAAAAACACCAAAAACACCCCCCAAATAG